>WBMV01006423.1:288571-423784 GCA_013396655.1 Campylorhamphus procurvoides | reverse complement strand
ATGGGAGGCTCCGGCATGGGGGGCTCGGGCCGGGGGCTGCGGCGCTCCCGCATGTCCCCGCTGTGCCCGGGGGGGCGCCGCCGCCGCCCTCCGGCGGGCGATGCGGGGCTGGGATGCTCCCCCCTGGCAGGGCTGCTCCCCCCGGGCAGGGCTGGTCCCCCGGGGGCTGGGATGGGCCCCCCTGGCCGGGACGGTCCCCCCGGGCCGGGTGCGGCCCCGCTCGGTGCCCCCGGGAGGGAACGCGGGGACATCCGCATCGAGTCAGTGTGCCGGGGGGGGCGGGAGGCTTAAGAGCCTGTTTGTCTTAGTAGGAGTCAAAAGAACTGCGAGAGGAGGCCCCCCATAATGCAGCACCGCTCCGAGTTTGTATTCGTTTCTGATTTCGTGCCCCCACGGTAGCAAAGGGATGAGAGCCTTTGATCCACTCTCTTCCCGTTCCCTTCATCCTGAGGTCTGGAGGGAAAAAGCTGCTCGGTTACGAATACCTGATTTTTGTTGGGATAAACAGCATGAGACATTATAGCATGGTCTGCCTCTTTTTGAACAGTTTTTTGAATATGTATGTATGGTGGCTTGTATTGCCATAACAAAAGGGATTGGGGGTGGGGGAAAGGAAGGGAATGCTGTGTTCGGAGCTGCATCTTGGAAAATCAAAGACAGACTGGCTTATTTTGCCTCAGCTGGCAGGCTGGGCTTTCAGATTTACGTGCTCTGCGTCCTTGGTGTCGTTTTGATGGTTGTTGCATGCTAGTGAGGACTTAGAAGAAAAGAAATTTAAATAAAGAGGTCATTCAATGTCCATAGTACAGAGATAACGTGCATTGTAGTGATATTTAAGAAACGTCTGAAATTACTGTGACCAGTTTGAGTGAAAAATGCAAATAGTGTTTCAGTTGTCTTACCTGGACAGGGCCACCCTATAATCTCCCAGGAGGGGCTGGGGAATCCCTTTGCAGAAAAGATTTTTCATCTATTATGCCTCTTACCCAAGAACTCATGCCTTAACCAGGAGAACTGAAAAACAGAAACAAACTATGGTAGGGTTTGTGTAAGCCATAGTATTTACAAAATAAGGTAACTTTAAAAGGGAGGTATTTTAGTGTAATTCTTTATTGCCACTTAAGTTTAAGAACAGTATGTGCTGGTTATCTGTTAGTTGAAAAGCAAAAGACTGAAGTTTATGTTAAAGTATAAGACAGCAATTTATCACTGTACAGTCCCAATTCTACTCCATATGGAACAACTAAGATGAGAGAGCTTTTCTTCCCTGTGCGGTTCTATGACTTCTAAACAGCTAAAGGGAAAGCCACTGCGCTTATTCCATTTGAGGCTCATGGGATTTCAGTCTGCACCTTGACTGTCAGGCTTCCTAAATTCTCTGATAGTTTAGCCCTTATCTGCACTTTGAAATGTCTATACCTGTTTTTAAAAATGCAGTGTTGTCTCTAATCAGCAGCTCCATTATTGCTTCCCCTTGATCTGATGGTAAAGTGGTCTTGCAAAGACTGTAGGTGCTCAGTTCTTTTGGCCAAAGTCTTATGATTCTGAGGAAGGCTCTCAAAAAGCATGTTTTGTGCAGTTACTTGATTAATCTCCAGATTGGAGATTGGACATGAATTTAGACAAGACCTGTCTTTAAAAAGTGACCTTTACTTAAGGCTGTGAACATGAGAAACCACTTCAAGAAGCATAATTTTGCCATCTCTTCAGTTGTTCTCACAGGAATATTTGCTAAGAAATAATTTGTGAAAATACCATGGTTTAACCCTCTTCCAGTTTCTCTTGCTGTGCTGAGGGTACAGAAATTAGCAAGTGGTCCTTTCCAAGCTACCATATCAGCTCACAGAGAAATGTGGAAGGTGCTGGCTTTGTTCAGAACAAAATCTTGGCTGTTAGCCTTTGAGCACATCAAGGTTTAGGTGCTTCTGCACACTTTTTATGTGTGTTTCCCTTGTAATTTGTGCTTAAACAAGGCAATTATTTAATGCTTTTAGTTACTGCATTGGTAGAGTGTGGGGAGCAGCCCTGCCAAGAAGGCCCAGAGGTGCTGGTGAACAGGAATCTCACAGGACCCAGCCAGGTACCCTGGCAGCAGGGATAGCCAGGAGCATCCTGGGCTGTGTGAACAGCACTGCAGCCAGGAGAGCAAGGGCAGTGATTGTTCCCCTCTGCTCAGCAGTCAGTGGACTGCATTTATCATCCTGAGTGCAATTTTGGTCCTGGCAGCACCAGATCCTGGTGAGCTGGGGTTCTGTTCTGTGGGGGCACCACATGGCTGGGGCTGGAGGAGAGGCTGAGAGAGGGGGGCTGGCTCAGCCTGCACACAGGGAGGCTCTGGGGGCACGGAACAACAGCCTTTCACCTCTTAAAAGGAGGTCTTAAGAAGTGGAGCCAGACTCAACACAGTGGTGTGTGGCAGAGAATGAGAGGCAAAAGACGTATGTTGAGAAGAGAGGTTCAGACTGGATGAAAGCAAAATCTCTTGCCCCAAAGGCACAATCATATGTGGGGACAAGGTAGCCCAGAGAGATTTTGTGGTCCTTGTCCTTGAAGGCTTTTAAGACTGGGCTGGATAAGTCCCTGGGCAAACTGATCAGGCCTCACTGATGGCCCTGGTTTGAGCAGAATGTTGGACAAGAGACCTCTGGCATTCTTTCCAGCATGAATTGTTATGATCCTATGAGCAGTTGGATGCTTGTGCCTGTCCAGATGTGATACAAGAAGCAGACATGTTTTCCTAAGTCAGAATTTTTTTTGAAAGACCTAGAGCTTTCACTCCAGGACTAATCCACACATCTTGGCAAAGATGGAGCGTGGTATCAGTAGGATACATTGGTCTCTATTATCTGTGTAGCAGTACAGTACTATTAGTACAACCTCATACCTTACTATAAACCTCTCAAGGAAGAGATATTTGCTTGGAATATTTTTATTTCAATGTAGATGCAAACAAAAAAAAAGAACATACTACTTGCAAGCAAGAGCTTTCCTACATGGTATCTTTTGGCACTGCTGTGAGGCAGTTAAAGCCTGGCCAGATTAGTGCAAGAGACATAATGGTAGTTCTTACAGCTGGAGAAAATAAAGCAGTGATGCAGTCACGTGCACTTCACAAGTTCAGAGAAGAGCTGAAAGCCCATTCAGAATTCACTAGTTTTTAGAGATTCAAAAAAACTTGCAATCGCAAATGAGTCAAATGCTCATTATAAGTACTTTAGATACTTGCAAATGCTTTTAGTCTACTGGAAAGAATATTACATGTAAGATTTTTCTTTTTTTCCCCAGAACCCATTTTCCCATGAGAGCTGTATGAAAAGCAGCTCAAGAAAGCACCATGTGATTCTTGAAATGTTCAGTACTTTGTGTTGTCTGCAGAGCTGAACATGCAGCGCTCATGGCATTTATTGTCATGGCATTTATTAGAAGAGGGGTTTCATTCCAGTTCTCAGTTTGGTCTAAACTTAAGTCTTATCTTGGTTGATGATACTGCTTTTCAGAATAAAGGTCTTACACAACTGGTAAAAACATACCTAAAATGAACTGTTTGTTTCTGATGCTGGTAGGTAAATGCACTGTCATTTGAGTACATGACATTCCATTTTTGTTGCAGTACTTACTGTCTTCATTCACGTGCTGCAGCAGAGGAAGGTGATTTGCACTTCAAGAAAAGTGAGTGAGAGCTGAGCAAAGACTGGTGTGGAGAATTCCAGGATTCAGAGGTGCTTCTACCCAAGCAAAAGAGGAGGCACTGGAAGCCCTGTAGGCAGGGATGAAAAGGAAGGTGTCATTGTTCTCAGATGGTAACGTTACTGCTGGAGATGCATCCTCTGAAGTATGCTCATGCATGAAGGGATAATTTTCCTTTGAAACAGAAGCAGATGCAGAGGAGAGCTGGCAAAAAGGTATACAAAATATTTCAGTTATAAGCAGTGTGAGGTTTGTAGTACTTTTGCAATGCAGACATCCACTGATACCAGCCTGGGCTACCAGTGGGAGCTGCATACAGCAGGATCTGGGGACAGTTGTGTGCTTTGAATTATGAAGGTGCAATTTCCTTCTGAAAATAGCCCTTCTAGTTACAGGCTTAGTAATGAAGATTCCCAGGGGAATAACTTGTTATTGCTTTATTAAAAGGCAGATTGAATATTTCTATTCTATTAATTGAATGAAGTAATTTTTGAACTTTGTTTTGTACACTGATGTTAGGAATATTTGTGAGCATATCACTAGCATTATTTACAGCTTTCTGTCTTTTCCTTTCTGAGACATCCCCCTCACGGGTGCACTTGTCAGCCACAACCTTTGCAGAAGTTTCTCTTCCCAAGTCAATCGTACAGTAACCCTGATCATTTTCAAAGAGTGAAATCTACTGGGTTTATTCCTGAAGCATTTCTCCAAGAGGGGCCTGACCTTGCAAGTTTCCTTGTGTACATCATCCACCTTTGTATTACGGGTTCACAGGATCTGGTCCTTGAAGATCTCATGGAAGCCTTTCACCTGAGTGCAGAGGTTAAATTTAGCTGAGAGTTTGTAACGTGGGCACAGTGGGCATTTTTGCTTCTTCATGCCATGGGTATAGCAACATCTTAAAAAAAACCCCAACACCAAACAGCTCACAACACAAGCTAATAGTTTAGTAACACTAAGCACGAGTGGGGACACAGTTCTGGTGAGTGTGTGGGTCTGCAGGCCTGACCACAGGAGTCCAGAATGCTGAGTGATGTGATGCAACATGGGAACGTTGGGCTTTTGGAGTTCCATTTTCTTCAGTAAGATACTTTTCTCACAGCGACTGTAGAAGAGTCATCTCTGCTTTCCAGTTGCTCCACTTTGAATTTGTTGTGAGTGACAGCCAACTGATTATCTTAGCATGGCACTGCAGGGTTCTCTGGGGGATTTAGTAAGATACTAATTCCCGTAAAAACCAACAGAAAATTGATATTTTAGCGGATAAACAGTGATGGAGAATACATATTTCTATGTATAGACTTTCATCGTTCCATCTCATTGTGTTAAGAGCCCGAGTCCCCAGAAAGAGTTTCATTTAGCTGAGGCTTTAGGAGTGACATTGGAATGATCCCCTTAGTTCACTGTGTGGTGCTCTGGATAAGCAGATGAAGAAGAAAGCATAGGAATAAACGTAGAAGACCTTGCATATCTTCAGGTCCTAAAAGTTGATGTAAACCTTAGTTTCACTATAAACTAGCAACAGACAGCAGTGACAATGCCACCTCAATTCCTCACAAAAATATTTTGCCTATCTGTGGGAGAATGGCATGGACAGATCTCTTCAGAGCCCCTGGGAAGGGCTCCTTAGGCATCCTGCCATGCCAAAGGCCACTTGTCTCAGGCAAATGACCCTGTAGCACCCATAACCCCTCAATCACTGACTAAGATCAAAGATTAAGTCATTGCACCATTTCATACTGAAGAAGAGGCAAAGTGCATCAAACCCCCATGGAACCAACTCTTGTTGTCACGCAGCCTTTGTGAGAGGCAGGGCACTTTGGAAGTGGTTACGTTAATAAACACGGAGAAAACTCATCTGCAAAAGGGAGAGACCTGTAGACCTGTAAGATCTGACTTACTTTAGGAGTTTAAACTGATCAGAGAAATAAAATTTTCATATTAGAAAGCAAAAGAACATGAGAGGAAGGCAGGAAGGCAAGAAGGAGAAGAGGAAACGACATCATCTGTATTGTTGATGGTGATAGAGGTAAGTCTGTATATTAAAATTCCCAGAGGAAGGAGAGGAAGTGACAGGAATTTTTGATGTGTAGGCTCTAAAAAAGTGAATGTTTTGGTAGAATTAGGGAGCCCAAATAAAACATTAGCTGCAGTTCCAAAAACAAGGTGATACCTGCCTCAAATTGTATAAAACACAAGTTTATGAAATTATCAGTGTGTTGTCTGCATTAAATGAGGATAAATAGCTACCAAGGAACAAAAAGTTCAGGTTCTATGTCTGTCTTTTTTGGTGCTCAATTATTCCCAAACCATCCACACAAATACTTTTAAACAGCATTTTTCCCCCTCCATACAAGCTATAACACAGGGTGAGAAGCTCCAGTTCCATAAGGATAGCCCCTATCTAAAGAGTATTAGAAGAACCTCCCAGAAGGAGTAGCTATATCTGGCATTCAGTGTTCAGGTTTGGTGAAACAGTTTATGTGAAAGAAAGAATAATAACAAAAATAATACTCCCACAATGCCCTCCACCTATTTACTGCCTTCATGCACTATGAAACAGAGGTGCTTAGGTGGACTTTCTGTCACCCAGTGTGCCTGTCAAGATCAGGAGATTAGAAGTGCTACTTAACTTTGCCTTTTCCTGCCCCAACAAAATGGCAATATATTCTTGGGTTACTGGATTAACTGAACAGAATGTGTGTTGCACAAACCAGATTCTCTTCTAGAACAACATAGGATTTTAATTTCTTTCTTTTCCCTATCACCAAGAGTGAAATGACATCAACAAATTGACATTGCTCTCTAAAATCACTGATACCAGCTACCACAAAAAAGTGTGCCCTTTGGGTTTAGTGAAGTCTTGAAATATGTCTCAAAACTCACTCTGACTTTTCAACACTGCAGGGAGAGTGCATGGAGATGGAATTGCTTGTTTCTCATGCAGAAGCAAGATTGTTTCAGAGCTGCTATACCCCCTAAATGCAGACCAAACCTCTCTTCTGGGAATGAAATCTGTGATGTTTTCTTCTAATCTGCAGTTTTTCTGTCTGTTAAGGGTGGCCATCCTGACTGATACCAGCTTTTGCAGGCTTGCTGTGCCGAGTTTTAAAGACCACTACAATTACTAATGGATGAATAATCCCAAAGGCAGTTACACAGAGAACAGAAATGTTTCTACTCATAAATTGATCGAGTATAGGAGAGAAGCAGACTTGCCTGGTTCCAAATCCTTACTATGCAGCATAGCACGTTGTTGCCATGCTACCACATTTCTTGCCTTGATGTCTAAATTTAGCCTTAACAGATTTGTATTTAAAGAGAATGAACTCTTAACAGTACATTAATATATAAAATAATGTGACAAGATGTAAGCCTTGTCACTGATTCGTTCCTGTATATTTGACAGATTTTCATTTTCTCTCCTAAATAAACCCCACCATCACAACAAATCTCAGTTTCCATACTTAACAAAAATGTGCATTTTGCCTGCCTCACTAAGTGCCTCTTGCTGTCCTTCATAGTCTCTGATTTAGCACTAGAAAGAGGTAGCAGAGTATAACGATGATGGTTTCTTGTTATTGCTGAATTGTGGGGGAGAAAGGAACATTTATATATATATACAGACATATAGGTATATGTCTGTATATATATATATAGATAGATATATAAAATGTCCTTTAGGCACAAAATCTTGTGTTACTGGAAGCCAGCTCTTGATTAAAGGCAGCTTTAAAAAGAAACTTATCCCTGTGATATTCTTAGCCAGTCAATCAGTGTGGCTTTAATTATGTAGAAGTATTTGACATGTTATGGCCCAGGAGATAAGAGCTGTTGCACACTAGATGAATGAAAGGGAAGGAATTCTGGTGGTGCCTGGAAATTCCATGCTCAGTGCTGCATTAGAGACATGATGAGCTCTGGAGGGGAACACTCCCCAGTAAATACTGATTTGCATTGTATTTCTGATTCCAGCACTCTGAGGGTTGTTGGTGGCAGAATTCTTCATTCCTGGTTAACAACTACCTGCTTTCTTGATGGAAGACTTGCCATGAAGATATCTGTGTAGTATCAGGAATGTGCCTTTAAGTCAGTTATGGTGGTGGGGGATTCTTTGTTTGGTTAGGTTTTTGTTTCTGTGCTTATATAGCACTACTACCCCTTTGTGGCAGTATTATTTTCTATCCTGTGCATTTACCTAGATTTGGTTTTAAAGTTTTTAGTCACAATTTAGTAAACTATCTGTCTTATTCTTGAGTCAACATTGATTTAACTTAGATTTATTAACACTTTTTGGAGTTGGGAGTCCTAGGATATTTGGTGGTTTAGTTTAGGCTCCAGGTGTTGGTGTGTGAGAATCACAGCTTTGAGCTTAATTTCACACAGGCTTCAGGAATTCAGAAAGTGGGAATGTGTACTTAAAACATGTGCAGACAGTGTGATACCTTTAAATAATTTTGGAATTCTTGCGATTGGCACTGCCATAGCAGTTGTAGTAGAAATAATTTCCTTAATATTAATCAGCGTGTGTTTGAGTGAGTTAAGCTTGAATTACTGGTTTTCTTTGTGATGGTACTTAACATTTTTATAACCACTCATAATAAATGTAAACAAGCCCAATGCCATCCAGAGTTTCTGAACCAGGTGTTTCATCAGTAAATAGTCAATGGTGTTATGTATTTTCCTATGTGTAATGATAATTCCAATTATCATGTGATGGTAGTAGCCTACTTTAGCACAGGTAAATACCAGCTCAGGGTTAGGGAACCTGAAAGCTGCATATTGCTGCTCTGAGTTCCCACTCTCCCAGTGCTTTGGCACAATAAATCTTGTCTTTTGACAGGATGAAACCCAGATTGCCTTTAAGATGGTACCTCTCATTGTGCCTGACTGTGGCTGGAGCACTGGGGGTGATTGTGGCTGACAGCCTGACAGCCTGTGCCGTGCTGGGGCTGTGGCACTGGGTGACAGCCTGGACCGTGCTGGGGCTGTGGCACTGGGTGGCAGCTCCTCAGGCTGCACTGGGGCAGTCCCTGCTCCCTCCCTGAGCCTGCAGGCTCAGCAGGATGGGTGTCCTCCCTGAGCTGCACCCCAGGCTCCCTGGCACAGGAGCTGTCCTGACAGACCCTCCTGTATCGTGAGGATGGGCAACAGGGGAAATTCAAACCAGCTTCCAAACAGTAACGTGTGAAGTTCAGCAATATATGTGGAACTTAGCTGAACAGCACAGGAGCATCCTGAATGAAATGAGGGTGATTGCAAAACCCAAAACTCTTTCTTTAGTGGAGCCTATGAGCCAGCTAAGGGTCTGGGACCCCTTGGTAGTAGGCATTTAGAAACACGGCAGTAGACTCTCATTGCTCAAAGACTGACCTACTGAGATAGACTTGCCAGTGTGGCATCTTCTGTATGCATTCATCTATAGGGAAAGAATAGCATAAGAATGTAAAAAAATGCCACAAAGCCCAACTAACCTCATGTTATGGTAGCAAAAGGTTGTGAAACACTGGATTTAATCAATAACACACTGACCAAACATTTACTGAAAACCTGAATAATTGGTATGCCTGTAATTATCAGTTAAAATAACTGCACCTAACTGGAAAGTCTTACTCTGGTTTTGCTAGTTAGTTGAATTTTGCTCTTGACCTTCTTGTTGGGTTAAACTATGAAGATAAAAATAATTACCTTTATAAATAAGCATATTAAATATTTTGCCTATGTAAGTATGAATAGCACGTGGATAAAAAGTTCTCTGCTGTGGAGACTACAAAAGGATGGCTTTGCAGTGACTACACTATTTTCATTGTTTTCTTTTCTTTACCAGTACTGGATCATTGTGTGTGTGTGGGTTGTGTTTGGGGAGTTTTTAAACAAACTCCCCAAAGTCCACTTTATTCATTTGTCAGCTGTAGTCTTAGTTACAGATTTTTAAGCTCTTTGTGGCAGGAGTGTCTGCAAAATACTTAGCATAATGAAATCTTGGTTAATGGACTTTTCCACAAGACATGTAATTTAGGATTTATTTGCCTCCAGCTGAAAGTTGTTACTATAGCAAATAAAAGATGAAGAATTATAATGGAAAGGAAAATAAAATGTGACTGCTCAGGGCTTGCACCTGGTAAAGAGATACCAAAGGGCACAGAAGGTGATTATAGCCTTGCAACAGGAGGCTGCATATGATGGCACAGAGTTGTATCCTGCAGGGAAGCCTCTCAAGTGCCTGACAAAACCCAATGGGAAGGCCCAGGAAAGGTGTGCAGGGAGGTTGGGTGGTTGTGGTTGTACAGTGTGGGCAGCTTCTCTTATCCAGGGGCTGTGGTGTGTCTGCAGGGGACGTGCTGGGAGCTGACCTTTGATTTGAAGTGGGGGCAGCTCAGTGTCTTCCAAGGCTTCAATTTTACCACATCCTTTCCTGCAGTTCTCCTGCCCCTGGAATGTCCCACCAGCCCCAGCAGGGCTACAGCTGTCTGTCTCTACAACACAGGAGGTTCTAGTTACCCTGAGGAGCCTGCCATGGTGTAGTTGCTCAGACCATAATAATTAAGCTTAGAAAGATGAAACCAAGTTGACTTCAGGATAGAAAAATAGGAATTGTTCCAACTGTTAGAGTAATTAGTCTATATTTGCCTTTCCCAATAAACACAACAGTTTATAATAAGTAGTATTCTCTAGGGATCATATTCTGCCAGCCATAGAACTTTTTGTCATATATTAGCAACTGTAGACAAGACATTACTTACCCTAAACCCCAACCCAAAATTTATATACATACTGTCTTCAGCATCAGTTGAAGACAAACCAGTCTATTTATGAACAACTAATGAAGACACTGAAGAATAAGCCTTGGCAAGACTCATACTGAGATGAGCTCAGTTGGTTAGAGCACAGTGCTAATTACACCAGGGCTGTGGGCTCGATCCCTGTATGGGCCATTCCCTTGAGAGCTGGACTCGATCCCTCTTGGGGGTCCCTTCCAACTCAGAATATTCTGTGATGTACATTCTTGCTTCAATAGCCACTTACTGCATGTTTAGTGATGAGAGATGCCCAGTACTGAATTAGAAAACTTAGAACTACAAAATAGGCTGACCTACAACGTACCAATGTGATGTCTCAGTGATTTGTCAGCTATTTCATTTTTAAAGGAAAAATGTTAACTCCTGAAAGTGTTACCAAAGTCCATAGGTATCTTTACTGAGAACCTAGGAAATGTATGTTTATTTAAATGAAGTGTGCAAAACATGATTCTCTTAAAACAAATAAAATGTAGGGGAAATTCTTGTTTCCACACTAGCTTTTTCATCTATCTCTTTCTAAAGCTTCATTAATATTCCCCTAAACCTTTGATAGTTAATGTGGCACAAGTAAGGTAATAGGCAGATATGGAGCATGAGGCTTTGTGTGTGCAGGTGTCTTCAGTATTGCTGTAACCTGGGGGTACAGCAACCTGGCACTGCAGGATTAATGCCTGTTGTCCAACAGATATGTTACATGTGGGGTTTTGCTCTGTGTTACCATTACTTTACAGGCTTCAGTTAAGCCAGCTGTAGTCCAAAACATATCACACCTTGAGGCCAACTGTAGATCTAATGAACCCTCCTGGCACTGCATCTTACCCAACTACAGCATACACTTCCTTCATGAGAGAGACTGAAGCTGGATTAATGCCTTTGGGAACACCCTACCAGGGAGTTTTCAGTGTTCTTTCGCTGGGCTGCACTTGGCCTGCCAGTTCCTCATAGGGGAACTCTCTCTACCTGCGTGTAAGAAGAAAAAATGAACCCAAACCTCAGGCTGGAAGTTTCCAAGCAGTTAGGATTTTGATGGCTCCCTAGAACTCACAGTGTTCCGATCTCTAGCAGAGCACAGACTGGCAGAGAAGACAAAGAGAGAGCCAGCTGTTGTCTCCTGTGCTTTCGTGAAGGTTGTGAGCATGGAGGAATGACATACATACAGTCACAGACTATTCAGGAGTCTAAGGAGATGAAAAGAGCATATAGACTGAACTGCCAAAGGCTCATGTCACTCTGTTCTACCATTTCTGCTCTAATATTTGTGTTTACTTTTATTTGCATAACAGCAATATTTCAGCTTTATCACACACCTCTAGAGGGTAGCATCTACACTCTCCAATTTGAAACAGTTGTTCTTCCTATAATGACTTGGCAAAGGTGAGATAAACATTCGGTTATCATCATGAAGGTCCAAAAGAAAATGAGTGCTTCCTCTGACTTTCAGCACGCTGATGTTGTTAGGGGAGTTATGCCCAGAAGTAACTAATTTATGGAGTTTCATCTCCCAGCAACAGACTTGGGTCACAGATTCCACAGTGTTGTGACAGAAATCACGTAAAATCAAGATGCCTTTTTCCAAACATGGTGAGACTTTAATAAATATCCAATCCCTTCCTTTTCTTACCAGAAACCCCCAAGATAGGGAGCAGACAAGTGTTTTGTTGCCCTGCTTTCTCTGATAAAGCCTCAGTTCTTCAACTTTGAATGTCTCCATCTAGACAAGACCCACATGCCTCCTTTCTCCTTCACAGGCCATTAGGATCTGATGGGATGGGACTTGTGCCCCAGAGCCCAGGCAGCTGATGGTGCCTGACTCCCTGCCTGCAAGTGAAGTGTGTTAAACAGCAGAGTTAATACCTACAGTTCCAGCACAGCACTGTCTGTTCACTCAAGGATTTCACTTGAACATCGCCTGCAGATTTCTTGAAATCTTTACTGAAAAACTTTCAAAGTAGAATAGGCAGTTGAGTTAGCCAAAGCCACATTTGTCTCAAAAAGTCCCTTAGCTGCAGGCTAATTGCATATTTTATTTCATCCAAGATGAATGTTGTTTGTGCTCTGTGTATTATCAGAAAAGAAGCAAAACTCTGAAATCTTCTGTTTAGGCAATAAAGATGTTGAGGGGGAAAAAAGGAAAAATACTAGTTCTGTTCTCCAAAATAAAAGAACACTCTATTTGGTATTGCAATTTCAGGGGTAGAAATCTGCATAGACTAGTCATTTGTTTATCTGCTCAAAGCTCTTTATGTAATTGGCACTTTGTCATCGTGTGTCTGTAAATTACAGACAGTCATTGGTGGAGTGTCTCAGTAACCAAGAACAGGGTTAATGTGTGCATATCAATGCAGCTGCTTTCCTGGAGCTGTGGGGACAGAAACACAGGCAGGAATGTGTTCTGCTCTTCAGCCAGATACCCTTAATGTCACACATCTCTGAATGCTGGTATAAATATGAAGCAGATAACCTGGTTTTTTCCTTTCAAAGGGAATGATGGAAATTGATTTGTGAGAAAAGTGCAAGTACATAAATCACATAAAACTAAAGACAGGTTGTTACAAACAACTGCAAATAAAATGGGCAAATTAGGTAACAAATTTGGGTGAAGTTTTTGACTGACTTGGTGAAGACTCTTTTCAAATGTCATTCTTTGCATTGATAACACAATAACAGAGACAGTTTACATCTCAGAAACTCAGTCTGGATCGACCCAATTTAAATCTTTCCTAGCCTGACACTACAGGAACACCTGGAAATAAATCCCTAAACAGAATTGGAAATAGGCTTTCTCTAAATATTCAGCTTAGTGATCAACTCTTCCTGATTCAGTTAGAAGATCCTAGTCCTTTAATGTAAAGAGCATTTGTGTAAGTGCTTGGTGCTTTTTTGGAAACTGAAAGATCTGTCTGTCAGAGAACTAGAGTTCAAAGGAACTGCAACATCCTAAGTGCAAAACTCCACCCACCCTAACTGAGGATGAGATGATATCCTTGCTTAAAATATATTGGTTACTGTGGGTGATCCATCCTTAGCTGCTTTTTTTTAATGGCATTAAATAATGGGCTGAAATTTGCATTGCAGATTGCAGGGTGGTGGGCTGGTTTTCTTTTCAACCAAATCAAGTCAGTTCCACCAAGGTCCTCTGTATTCAACAACCCAGTAGTGAAGAGCATTTTGGCCACCTTGGTTTTCATCTTTTGTTTCCTTAACTTATTTTCTGTTGAGCATAAGGGACAGATATTTTTGCAAGTTCACTGTTAGGTTTCACAGATGTAGCTTTAAGGAGATTATTTATGCTTCAAGATTTGCCATCTACCAACATGCTGTTCATTTGCCTGATATCACCAGGGACTAGTTCTTCCATTTGCAATTTGTAAATCCTCATCTTCAGACAGTCAGGTTTTCAGATAGCTGGATGTTTGAAACATCCTGCACTTATTAATATCACAAATTTTATCTCAGATGACCTAAGTGTTTATTCAACCAACATTATGTGTGATGGGTCCAGGGCTTTCTTTTGTTTTTAAATTCAAGCAGAATAGGTACTGCTAACCTGGTAGCTTGTTGAGGAGTCACCTTGGGAGCCCTCCCTTAGTTTGGTGCATGTTTGATGAGGGCTGCAGTTTTCTTGTGCCCTCTACTGATAAATTTGGTGATTAGCCTTCCAAAAGGACAACAGCTGAACCTCAAAAGCCCTTACCCAATTCTTTTCCCTTCCAAACCCCTTGCATCTGGAATGAAGAAGTCAAACTTGTGCTCTGTGCCTAACGAGATCCCCAACCCTTTGCAAAGGTGGTAAATAAAGATGTCACTGAATCTTATATGGAGCCTCACGATCCCTAAGGTATACAGGTGACTGTGACTGGTTGGGGTAGCTGATGAAGTCCTGCACAGTGTGCAGACAGGCCAGTCACGTTCCTGCAGGGCAGCTCCATACAGGCTGTCCTGATCTGCCAGGCTTTATTCCCTGGAGCAGCCTGGGTGCTGGGATCCCCCAGTCCCCTCCAGCAGCATTGCTCACTGCCCAGCCTGGGTGCTGGCATCCCCTGCCCCATCCATGGCACCAGGGACAGACCTGTCAGGGAGCTCTGAGATCTGCTGTGCAGTCAGGGAGAACCTGATCGTAAAGCAGGATGGTTAAAACATTAAAATGCAAGAACAGAAGGTGAAATAAAAATGTGAGCCTTGCTTGAAATGTCTGAGTTAGCTAAATCTCTGTGCTGCCTTCAAAGCATATTGCCTATTCTTTTATAATTAAAACTTGAAATTATTTTATGTGCGCTGTGGTGATTGACTTCACAATGAGAAAGAAATAAAACAAATCCTATGAGGGAATGCTCCATAATAATTAATAATATTATGTTAGAAACTTGAAAATAATCCTCTTTCTTTCTCAGTGGTTTTCATCCTATTCCTGGCAAGCATTTTCCTATGCTATGTTTCTTGTGCTATGAGAGCCATTCTGGATTGCTGATAGACTCAAAACTCAAGCAGTCTGTAGTCAAATAACCAGATGCCTTGATTTGATCATTCTGAGCTACCCAAATGCAGTCTAGCATTTTACAGAGAGGCTGCAGTCACCCCTGTGGTCCTACCAAGAGCTCATCCTGTATGCAGGTTTTTTGGACTCTGAAAAACCAACAGAGGACAGAATTGCCTCTTTCCAGTTTTATTATGTTTTCAGTGCTACTAAATAAAAAGAATGTATATCCTGTTAAGCTGTAATTTTTACACTATAATGCATCTTAAGCATATTTTGGTACTGCCAAGTGACCTAACACCATTAGTATTTAATGGAATTTTCTTGCCTCTGTATTAAAAAATAATACTTTCTCTGACAGAACTGCTAGAAAAATGAAGGTAAACCTGAAAGAAGGCTACGAGAGAGGCAGATAGTTGCATATCATTTCTGCAGCTCTTTAAAAGTCATTTTCATGCTCTAGAAAGCTGCAAAATGGTGCAGGATAAAGCCTGCAGCTTATAAGGAATGGTGTAAGAGGCAAGGCCAGAGGCAGAACCTCTGGGTCCATGTGCTGTGCTGCTGTGCTCATGCATGGACTGGGAAGACTCAGCACATAATGCAGAACAAGAAGGGAAAAAAAAGACTTCCCTTCTCGAACTGGCAAATTTCCCCATTACACAACACACAGTGCTGTACTTTGGGAACACAATCTGACCTTGAGAAAGGCAAAGCCTTTTTCACAAACCTCCAGAAAATACTCTTTGCATGGAAAGGTGCTTGATTTTTGCATTTCTAAGAAGGATCATTATTCCAGGGGATGTCTAAATTTAATTTTTTATACTTCAGTGGTGGTTACTAAAATTGCTGATCTCTCCAGTTTTCCTACAGTTGCAGCTGATCCGGACTGGATTGTCTATTTTGTTTCATAGTTCTACTAAAGCTTTGAATGAGATCTGTTCATGAGGCATCTTGTACTACATAGAGAAGTACCCCTTAGGGCATTGTATAAATTAATATTCCATCCATGAATGTAGCTAGTAGTTAATTTATCATTTGGCAGTGAGAAACAAGAGACTAGATTCCTGATTAATTGCAATGAAGCTGAACAGAATGCTCACGTGTACACTGAAGCAGAGTATTAATATCCCAGTGACGGCCTCTGCAATCTGCAGCTATTTCAGGAGTGTTAAATCTAGCAGTTTAAGAAAGAAGAACTGTGGTAAATAGTACCAGTATTTTTAGCTTAGCTAATTAAAATTTTATGACTGGCATAGAGGATTTGAGTTTATGGCATCTTCAGATTTGGCATGGGGAAATAGAATTCTCAAGAGTTGACTTCTGCTATAACCTGTCATATCTTATTATGCTGTTTTCAACTGTCTGATTTAAACCAAAACAAACCTCATTTATTCTTCACTAAAAAGAAGAGGAAAGAGAGCCCAGCAAGTGCAGCCAGCAGCTGAATGTTAGGAACAATTGTGTCCAGTGACCATCCTACGAATAATGAGGGCCTGCCACCCAGGAGGAAGCTGAAGAGAAACACCATAAGGAAATAGTAATGAATTACAATGATTCCCTATAATGTAGTTATCAAATGCAGACAGATAAACACAAGAATATGCTCTCTCAAGCACACAGACAAAACCCAAATGAATCTCGTGTGTGTGTGCAGTGTCACGTGGGAAATATGTGACCCCTAATTGCTGTCTGCAGCAAAGACCTACAGTGGGGTTACAGGCAGGGGTGATCAGGATTGGCTGGTAGCTTTGGGGTGAGCCATGGACATGGCCAGTAGTTAATCCTACAAACCTCTTCCAGACATTGTGCATCTAAGAGAGGTGATGGCAAAAAAACCTGGCAGGTTTTCACCCAGGCCTTTAATCCAGTTTCACTGCCACCATCCTAGGACTTTTTGTAGTCTTCTACCTGAGGGAGAAATATTATGAAGAATATTGATAAAAAACAATACATCAAGTTATTTAGGAATTCAATGTTTTAGGAGTAATAAAGTGAAATCTCATCCAGGTGTGAGAAACCCTCACACTGACCAATAAAATTCAGAAGGGCACAAAGTCATCGAAGCAAAACTGAACTTTTAATTTCACAAATGCAGCTGAATAGGTGTGTCTCCTCTGGCCTCGGGGACAGACCCACAGCAGCAACAACCAGAGGGTTTTATGCCCTATCCCAGCCAGGGGGTCCCTCCTCCAGTTCCCACTGGGCAGTACTGGGGAGCTCCCAGCCTGGCCCGAGCCCCCGACCTGCCCGAGACCCCCAACCCCAAAAAGGTGTGAAAAACAGGTCCAAACCACCCCAAGTCCCAAGTGCCCCAAAGCATCCCCTGCTCCCTCTTCTCTTCCCCCCTGCAACTCCTCCAGCTGAATTCAGCAACCCCAGCTCTGTTTCTAAGACAGGTGAGCAGTACCTGGGACAGGAGGGGGCTCTGGCATGTCCCCTTCAGCCTTGGAAGGGATGGAGTGTTGGCTCACAGAGCACTGTGCACATCGGGCTGTCCTTCCATCACTGTCCCACCCAGCAGGGTTTTCAGTGTTGTTCTGTGGATTCAGACCAGATAATGAGACAGCATTTGGTGTTACCAGAGAATCACCTTTACATTTAAAGGGAAAGAATCCTTTAATTCTTCTAAGAGAGACAAGAGGGCAGCTGTGGACTCTCCTACATGAGTTTGCATCTCCCTTCAAATAAACAGCTCTTATTGCTTTACCTTAGAATGGGAACATTTTTATTACAGTTAGTGCTTCAAAGTAGCCAGCAGTGCCCTTCCTTCGCTTCCCACTCTCCTGACTGGTTTTCATTTGCTGTTATTTTCACAGAAGACACCCCTAATTACAGATTTCCCTAATGTACACTTTGATTTATAGTAAGAATAGGAATTAGGTGCCTGCACTGTGTGCTCCTGCTTTAGAACATACTTTTTTCATTTGGTTTGCACACTGGTCCTTTGTACTGCTGTTTGTCTCTTTGTGTCCTATAATTTTCTAGTCAGTCATCCTTGCTTCCTAATTCCACAAAAACTGCACATTTATTCCTTACTTGACCTGTTGCAAATATTTAAAGACACATCTACCTGTTTTGCTTGTTCTTGATGTGCTGCTTTATACATATTTATACATTTTTGCCTCTCTTCAATCAGTTGCTCTGAGCCTCCTGGTTCCTTCACTTCAGTCAGACCACAGCACTCCATACAGATGTAGAGTGGTCATGTTAAGAAGTGTCCTTACTGGGTTATTCAGCTAATTCCTCTGCATCATGGCAGGATTTCAGTGGTAAAGAATTTTGAGGAAAGCTTAAATGAAAGGTGAAAAAGTACAGGAAAAAAAAATCTTGTTTAGATCAGGCTTGTCCTGAACAAAGGGGATGTGCTGTCTGGAGGCTGCAGGAGAGTCGTGCAGTCTGTCAGGCTGGCTGAGAATTGGAAAGAGCATTCTCATTTGGCATGCAGTATAATCAGATCAGATGCAGATTTGCAGACCTGCACCACAATGTTGAGGTGTCAACAGTTATTTTACCCTGCATACAGTGTAAACAGTAGTAGTTTGGGGTATAATGTAGTGGATTTTTGCTGCTGTTTCCTTTATTATCTGTAATTAGTGGCATGCAGGGATTTTCTAGGCAGAGCAGTAGCTGTTTTATTTCTAACTGCTTGCCATAACTGTTCTTCTGGATGCAAAGAAAATCTTTCTCAAGATGGCAACTAACCATTAAAGAACACAAACCCCTGAGTTTGATAGTTGCAGACCTACTTAGGTGTTACTCACCAGCCATGTGAGCTATTTTAGAGCCTTCAAGTTTCAGTGCTTATGAAGTGAAGGTGATACCAACACAATTCAGGGTTTGCAGACCTGCAATGCAAGTAATGCAGTGTCCATTGGAGTGTACAGTGTCTGCTGTGTTCAGTTGTGGTTCTTTTGTTCCCATGTGCATCTCACTTGGCAATACAATGTTTTTTAACTGAGTCCCTGAAATATATCTCAAAAAATTGCAGTGAAATTGAAAAAACAACTGGGAGCTTACTGAGTGAGACATATACTCATTCACTGTAAATTCAAGTTAAGTCCAGTAATTTCTCTAATAACTTGGAGAAAATTAGTGCTCTTCACTTAGGTAAATATGCCAAGAATAAGGTTGAATAATAAGGTTCAATGCTTTCTAGGAATTGTATCATGTGTCTGTAGCCTTTTTTTGTAGGGGTCTTATTTCAGATTTGAAATGTTTGATTTGCTGAGGTGCTGAAGTGCTTCGATCCTGTGCAGTGGATTGATTTTGTTGTCTGCTCCAGCTGGTAAGAGGGATGAGATCAGATGGTGATGGTGAGGCTTGGGGTTCTTTATCTTCACAGCACTCGGCAGATATGAGTTAATTAATCACCCCAGCACTGTGGCAGAATGGTTAATTATCCTTATTTTCACTGATCTGAAACTTCCCCCCCCAGATGGAATCCTGCAGTTGGCACAACCCAAATTCTGATGGTATGTTTTACTTGGCATGTGGGACCTGAGAGGACAGTACTTCAATTAAATAATTACACATTAGCATATAAATCAAGCCAGTCATCCTAGATACTTTAAGATGGATTGAAATAGGAAAAGGGAAGTGTTTTATTTATTTGGGAAGCATATGAGAATATTCCAGTGAACAACTCAGAATTCCTGTAATTCATTAGGTCCTAAGAGCTTTGTTTTTGTGCTCCATCTTTCGACTCCAGTGGAGTGACTGATCAGAAATGCCTGCTCTTCCAATAGAGTAACTGAGCAACAAGTTGTGTCCTCCTGAAGCCCTCTGCTCCCCAAATTAATCCCAATAATAAACCTATAATTCATTACTCATAACCAACTTGAGCTACATTTGTTGGGTGAGTTCCAGGTTACTCAGGACTGCTGGATCAGCTCTGCAGATGCTCGGATTTTTTAAAGAAAAAGTAAATTATTGTCTTTAAATTATTAAAGTAAATTATTCATTGTTGTCATTATCCAGTAGGCACAGTTTTTTTGAATCTTTTTGAAAAGCATGTCCTTTGTGCAACATCTCGATACAGCAGCCTCTCTTTGCCCTCTATTAGCCTCCTATTTGCAAGAGCATTAGTCTTCTATTTTGGTGGTTCCTTTATAGCTTTATGCCTCAAAATGAGGATGAACAGTTCTTCTCTGCCAAAACAGAACAGAACAGGCCTTTCTTATTCTAAAATGGAAGTTACTCCCTCACTGACCTTTCAAATACATCCTTGCCAAAGCTTTCTGTGACTGAAACCCGTGAGGTTGTTCAGCAGATGAGCTTTGCTAGGGAACCTGGAGTGTTTGTGTAAGTGCTGGTGAAATGGCACCTCCTCCTTCCCTGTGCCTGGCTGGGTGTGTGTGAGCCCAGGGGAATTGCTGCAGTGCTGCAGTGCCACAGCAGCTCACTGCCACCCCTGGCACCCATCCCAAGGGCTCAGCTCAGCACACCCAGGGTCTGCAGCACTTCTGAGCCCTGCTGTGCACAGGGCTTGAGAAAATCAACTGAGCTCTGACTGCAGATCTCAAGGACATTATCATAAAATAATGTAATATAAAAATGTGCAGTGAAGTATAAATGGCAAATTGTGTAATACTGTTGTACAAGAAATGCATCTCAATAAGTGGAGAGAATGGATCTGGAATGCTGTGTGATATATGGAACAGGGTTAATACAGCCAGATCAATTAGACAGGATTGACCTCAGAGGCCTATTTAAGTTATTTCAGAAGGAAACATTAATATCCTGAGTACAGCTTCTAGGAAACGTGCTGGATTAGCTGAAACTTTCACAGCCTTTTAATAACTGAACGGATAATTTACTGTGCTTGTTATAAAAGACTGTGGAACTTCGACAAAATAATTAAACAGAATATTAACTATTAAAAAGTTTCAGTTTTAAACACAGCACTAGAAATTGTTTTCTGTCTAAAACCAAATCACTTCTAAGATTTTAGAAGATTTTAATTTCTTATTTTAGTTGTTTAGCAATGTCTTTATTTGCATGACTGCAGCAGCAGTTGTAGAAGAACATAAGGGAGACCAATATTACAAAATTTGCAGATAGAAAGAACAAACTTATTGAAATGCAGAGAACGTCCCTTTTGTTGCTTCCTGTGGCAATAATTGCAGGTATTTTCATTGCAGCAGGTTCAGAGTTAACATCAAGTTGCTTGTCATGTGTGATAAGAGAGAGAAGGAACTCTATTTTCATGTTCATGTGGCTGTCCTACATAACACCTTTGAGGAGTGTTCTCTGCAAAACTAGCAGGAGAAGCAAATAAAAAGAAGGAAAAGGAAAAGCTTTTTTTCCCTGCAGAGCTGAAAGGTTTGACAGAGCTATAAAACAAGTGGGAAAGAAAGGTTTTCTGGTTCTTGGTGAGAACTTCCATCTCAGCCACGTGGTCTTGGGTCAGGTCACCTCAGAGATGTCCAAAGAGCCCTGCAGGTCCTGGAGTGATGTCCTTGCTCGGTCACTGCTCGCCAGGCCAGGCAGGATGTGAACCCTGGGACAGCTTTAGCAAACCACTGAGGTTGCCCAGGCTCAGTGAGGGCTGGGAGCAATCCCAGCAGAGGTTCTGGAGCCCCCAGGTGTCCCTGTCCCTCTGTGCTGCTGCACCCCCAGCCCCTGGGCAGCACAGAGGGAGGGACGTGCCACACCACAGGGGCACTCTGAGCACCCAGCTACCCATGGAGGAGCTCTGGTACACACTGTGCATGGTCCTAGGTACATGTTTATTCACAGAGTTCTTAGAGCATTAATGATATCACCCAAGGTGAAACTTCTTCATGATCTTATCCAGCCTGTGCAGAACCATTGTGTTCTGCTGAACTGGTGCTTCTGCAGCCCTTCTGCAGAGAGAATCTTTTAACAGTCTAGTCTAAATCCTAAACAAGGAGGGGAAAAATTCAAAATCACTACATAATTTCTAATATAAAGTATTAAGCTGCTAACTAAAGAGGGAACTATGCATGATAAACAGATTAAAGTAGCATTGCAAATAAAAGTACCTAATTTAATCTACCAAATCACTTTATCACATTTGTTTATTTTTTGTATCATGGGGCTTTGAGCAACCTGGTTCTCGTGGAAGTTGTCCCTGGCAATAGCAGATGGGCTGGAACCAGATTATCTTGCAGGTCCCTTCCAGCCCAGTTCTGCTCCTCTTTGAGCTGTGAGACCAAACTGCAGCCTTGGTATGATGTTGCTGTAGAGATGCTTATTGGTTTGAGCCTTTGCATTCTGGAGATCAAAGTCATTGCTCTGTTCTCAAGGGTCTTTGGCATTGCCAGCATGATTTTATTTTTGAAATTGTGCACTCTCCTGTCATGGCTGTATTATTTTCTGTGGCCCTAAATATTTTTTCAGAATGCCTTCCCAAGGAATCTTTCTTTTCCTTCAGAACTCTGTGACAGTGTCCATTGTTCTATTTCCCTTCATACCCTTTGCCTCAGTAACCTCATATTCCTTATATTCGGTTGACTGACAATTTATACTTTCACATAAATTCCAGACACTGTGTTTTTTCAGGTTTTCAGATGTTCTCTCAGTATTCCTAAAGCAGAACTGTCTGAGCAACACACCTCTAAACCAGAAGTCTTCATGCCCAGTACTCCTGTTACTTTCTTCCTCAGTTACTGTGGACAACACCACTTCTTTACTTATCATTCAGGCCTGCAAACAGCATGTCCCTTTTCATATCCTCCTTAAACACAGCATATTTTTCTGTATCAGATCCATTTGAGTAATCTGATTTTATGAATTCTAGTTAAGTCTTGTCTAATTTCTCTCCTGTTTTCTCTGACCTCAGTGAGTGCAGTTTCTCTTTCCTTAGAGCCACCCACCCCACCACTACAAAGATCATTTGCTCACCCTTCTGGTGTGACCACGTTGTCTTGTCAGCACTGCATCCTTTTCCATTAACAATCATAATTTCAAAAAATCTGGTTGTTCAAATTCAAGCCTTCAAAGTTCCCTCCCTCCTAATTTATTTACTCTTCAGCAACCAGGACTTCCATTACCCATTTATTCTTTTTTTCTAGTAAGCATGTTAGGCCTATTCCCATGCTGGCTCCAGCGTGTAGGTGTTAGGAAACACTTGAAAAGGTTTATCTCTATCCTGCAAATGAATTCTGAAAATCTTATTTTCCTCTCCTAGCTACTCACCTTCCCCGCCCAGAAAAAGGCAGAAGCAACTGAAGTGCAAATACTGGTGCTTACTGGGATTGACCTTGTGCCAATGTCCTTCTGTTCTCCTTTGCAGGAGTTTATTGGCTTTTAGTTTGGACATGGAAAACCTCACTGTTCTATGTCTGACTGTCCACTGAGGCTGTTATGTCTTGTGCTTTGTCATATGAAGAATAAACCAAAGTAGACTCAATTCATTCCCTCTGGCTTGGCAAACTCCCAGCACAGGGAGGAGGAAAGCATGGATTTCCCATCCTTCTCAGGAGAGGGAAAGGAAATCAGTATGGTACAGCTCTTCACCAAATCTACTTCAGGTCATTCTTCTCAGTTTTTATTATACTAATAATTTCTTTTGTACAATACAGTAACACATTACTTAAATTTCTGTCTTTCTCCAGTAAGTGTAAGTAAAAATGTTTCTGGAGTATAGGAAATGGCCACACTTTCTCTAGAAGGCATCACAGAACAGGTCTTTTTAGATAATACCATAGGCTATAAAATAAAAACATATTAAAACCAGATTCTACTGCAAATTTTTGGCTTCATGTCCATTGCCTTAATCTGTTTAAAATTCCTCTGGAGGTACAACTGTATGATCTCTAGGGACATGAATGAGAACTCCAGAGGTTAGTCAAGGCTTTTATTAGAAGCATGGCAATGGAGTAAGCTGAACAAAGAAAATACCTGTGTTTCTTGGTGCAAGATACCTTGCTTAGTCAAAGTTTTGAGACTTCTGGAGAACAGATGAGATAACCTGAAACCATTGAAAACTCCTAAGTAGCTTCACTAACTTTTTTCATTTTTCCCCCACTAAGAGTGTGAATCTGCCCCCATATATTACTCCGCAATTATTGGTTATGTTTCCATCTCCCTTGCCCATAGGCTTAGGTGATTCTTTGCCATGTTCAGAAAAGGTGGATTTCTGCTTCTGTAGGACTTCAGCGTAAGGAATATTCACCAGTGACACAGCTATGTCAAAAGGGAGCAATTTAATATCAAATTAACAGCATTTTGTATTGTATTTGAACAAATGGTATCATTACTCGTTTTGTAAAGCTAAATTACTACCAGGTTTAAGATAATTTATTCACTCAGAGAAGTGCAGCCAGTGGCTCACTGAGTGTTCACGTCCAGCAGCTCAACCAGTGACCCAAAAACAAACCCCACTCTGGGAACATCCTGTGTCTTTTGTGACACTCCCAGGGGGACTTTAGGCCTCTGAACCAATGGGTGAATACATATTTTTTTCATTTGTGAAATAATACTATGGAGAATCATCTTATAAAAACCCAAAGCATGATTCCATACATGTTACCAACACAAGTTAAAAAGAAGCTATGCTGTGGAAAACCAGTGCTATAGAAATTGCTTAAAGCCCCTTCCTATATATATTGTCATTTCAACCAATGTATTGCTAGTTTATAGTTTCCTGTAACTTTGAAGTTCCTGTAAAGCTGAGGAGACATTTGAAGGAAATTACTGTGTACTTTGGTTTTTCCTCTTCTTGGGTACATTTTGTGCTCAGCTGTTTGGACAAATTTCAGCTGAGGTGTGAAAACAAACTTGAGGAACGAGAAAACACTGCTGAAGAATGACCAGAGAATACTACTAAAGCCTTTAAAATCTCCCAGGGCCAGGATTTGGTGAGCATACAGTAATAGAGGGGCCCTGAAGCAAAGACGAGGCAAGAGGGGCATGAAAAATCAGCAGCTCTTAATTCTGCAAATGAATTCTGCAAAGCCTGGGAGAGAAGCAGGATGGGGACACCTCGTGCCCCCCATGCCCTGTCTGCCCCCACTCATCCCAGGGCACCCATTGCCACTGGGACAGGAACTGGGGCAAACAAAGGTGCACCTGAACAGGAGGGAGAATTCTTCACTGGGGCAGGTGACAGAACATGTGTCTGAAATACACCAATATACCACTTTTTGGATACTGTAGGATTCTTAGAGGGCTGCAGTTCAGAAGCTGTCACACTTCCTGACACATATTTCACTTCACCAGACAAATCAGTAGTACATTAAGAAGTGTACTGACTATTTCTTGAGACATAGGACTCAAAAACTGCATTTGCTTCAAAATACCTCCTTGGTTTTTGTTTATCAGTTATATTCACTTCACAATTTCAGTGTCATTTTTTTGTTGTTGCTTGATTTTTTTTTTAAGAGAGAATTTCACCCTAAAGGGTTTTATTACATACATTTAACTTCTATTGAAAATATCGGATGTGGAAAACCATATCATACATATCTGTAACTATTTTGAATGGCTCAGATCCTGTTTAGGCAGAGATGCAGAGAGGTGTCTGAGCACATTCTCTTGTCTCATTTTCTGCCTGCAATGCATTTCCCAAAGCACATGTCCTGTTGGTTTCACCTTAAACATCATGATCATATAATGGCAGTATTTAGAGATAGTCCTTTGTTAATAGGTTGATGGAAGAGAGGAGGGGTATTCTGCTTAACAAATGCTGCTTTGTGAAATACACTGAGATGAAAATTTGCCTACGTTACTAATTGGCTTGATTTATGAACTCACAATTTGCTCTAATCAAGTAATGGTTTCCCAGCTGCTGTGGCTGCTTGGGGATACCAAACTGAACTACACTATCTTTACAGTGAAATGTTATAACAGTGACAAAAATCTGCTTGCAGAGTACAAGAATGCAGTCTAGAACCAAAGCTAGAGCAGCATGAATGCTTTATCTGCAGCTCTGAGATTCATTCACATTTAATTGGGCAGAAACGTTTACTGAAGTAATGATTTGAATAAGCATCTTCACGTCTGAATGATCCCACTGAAGGAGCTGAACTGAAGGTGTTTGTAACTCCAGAATAATGTATAATACAATTCTGGCTTCCCACTGCACTATTTTCCTCCCACCCCTGTGGAAAGAGCTCAACTTGTGGTGCTTCTGCCTTGGTTCCTCTGCTACAGCTTTTCAGTTGGCAGTAGTGTGAAAATCAGTGGGGCTACCAAAATGATCAGAAAAAATGTATGGAGATCCATTTTCCTGTGCTGTTTCACACACATTTATATAAAACTGTGCTCTTTTTCTGCAAACTGAAGCTCTACATCTGTACATCTGAAGGTTATTAAAATGGATAGGCACCAAGACTTGCTAAAGAGTGTAAAGGATATCTAAGGTGGGGATGAAAACTGAGCCCCTTCAACTTGGTGTCTAAGACAGAGCCCTGAATTACTAAAATGCTCTTACTCTTTGCAATAACACCAGGAGATGCCCAGACTCTCAGCCAGGGGCTGTGTTGTGCAGATGGACTGTATCCTCTCTGCTGGAACTCCTATGGATCCTGTGGTCTCATTTTCCCATTTGCCATTTCCCATTACTGTTTCTTCATCTCCCAGAATCAACAGCAGTTTAAATGTTACATTTGCAACCTCCTAGTAAAGTCATGCTGTCTGCCTCCTGTCCCCTCACTGAAGAATTGGCTTGGAGAGGAAATTGTAATTAGAATTAATGATGAGATTTGAGAAGAATTGTGAAAGATGTTACAGTTTCTAATTAGTTGTTTGTTTTTCCAGTAACAGAGAAAATTCTCAGAGTTCATTCTTCAGTGATGGAACTTGCATGGAGAAACGGGTTGTTGTTCATGGCAACCAAAAAGTGGCTTTGGAAGACTTTATTTCAACCTCAGTTCTTGATTCCTGCACTTCTGTTGGCAAAGAATCTTTTGAAACAGAACCACACTTTATTTTTCCTTTGCTTTTATTCAGGATGGTTTATTTACACTTTTTAATGTATATCTAGCTATGTTATTTCAGATGTAAATATGTAAGATAATTAAGTTTTAGTCTATTTTTTATATATCTTATAGTATAGTATTCATGTGATGTGTAAAGAATTACTTTCCCGGGTTGATTTTTCTGGGAAAGGTTATTTTAGAATGTAGTTACCAGTGCTGGCCACTATTAATGCAAGCAGTGAACTTACCTGCCCTTCACACAGCAGAATTTTTTAATCAGGCATGCGAAGAGTAAGAGGAGAGGCAAATCTTCAGGCAGTGGAAAAAGGTACAGATGGCAAAGACTGAAGGAAGGTTTATAAAGGCAGAAATGGCAACTGACACGTGTAACTTCATTGATGCATTTAAAGTGTACCCACCTTCTCTGAACCTCAGACATGCCTGCTGTTTATATGACATGTAACAAAACCCACCAGAAATGAAATTACAGATCTTTTCCAAAGATAGGGGGTCCAGCCTGAAGGATGGTGTTAGTGAGTATCCTGCAGTGAGGCTGTGCTGCTATGTGACTTTCACTGTTTTACTCAATTTTAAAAAAATCCTAATCTGTGACTGGCCATATTTCTTCCCCAAAGGGGTCTTCTGAAACTCAAGAATAAATCAGACAGCAGCAGTATCTCCTTTCTGCAGCCCCCTCTCCTTTCCCCTTGGTGCAGGTGCAGTCTGGCTGTCCCTGGGTCCCACTGGCCAAGGCAGGGCTGAGCTTGGGGGCTGAGCTGCCTTTCCAGCTGCCCTGGGCTGGCTCAGGGTTCAAAGCCACTCTCAGTTCCTGCTGCTTTCTTATCTGCAGAATAATTTATTGCATATCCTAAAAGTGCTCTGAATTATTGTAAGTTATTTCTGGACGTAGAGAGGAGTCAGTTGCAACCTTATATTCTGATATAATCTCTATTATTTTATTTCAGAATATTATATAAAAATACTCTAAATAATGTATGTGTTTATTTCATGTAATTCACTGTTGGTTTTTAACAAGTAAGTATCAGATCTGGCAAATACTCACCCAGACAATAATATGACTGAAATCAAGCTGCATTTTTCTCCAATACAGCATGTTTTAAGAAAAGTGCATAACAAAAGATATTACTTTAGTTTTTAAATTTAGTTTTGCTGAAGTTTTCAGTCTGGAATTAAGAGTTGTAGTACCTTTTTGTGGGTAGCTGAAGACTAATCTGATGTTATTGGGCAGCAGGAATGGAGATTATTCCATTCTCCCTAGGATTCAATGCCACCCATTAGCACAATATAGGGAGTCCTTTTGGTAAGAGAGGGCTGTTGTGGGGAGGAGAGAGAAGGGCAGCAAAGGCCACTCTCAGGAGGCTTTGAGTGCAGCCCCAAATCCCTGCCCTGGGAAATGGTCTCTCACAAACTTACCTGAACATCAAGGCTTTCTACATTCCCACTGCATTTCCACTGGAACAAGAGTGCTGGAAGTGGAACATTTCAAATCCCATGGCCAGTCAGTGTTTCCCAGTCAATGTTCACCAGCCAAAGGGGTTTGTGACACTTCTTTAGCTCTACTCTGGCTTTATTGCAGTGTTTGCCCCTTGATCTTGACTGGCAGCAATTCCATCTCTGCCTAAAACAAGCCATGGAGTTTGCTCCCAGATAACCATGAGAGCTGCATATTCTGTGGGCAGTGAGCACTTTGAAGAGATGTCCAGGTAATCCTGTGTTTTCCTTTGCAAGGGAGATACTTTTAGGACTGCCTCCTGCAGGGATCCCTACACGTCAGTGCCCAGCCTGAGGTGTGTGGCAGTCTCTGCTGATACACCAGGCTGATTTCTTGGGACTCTGAACTGCTTGTGGGAGCACATGAAATAAAATGCCTTCCTTGTCTTCTGTTCCCTGACAGAAAGCTGCGACCAACAACAGCAGGAGTTCTTCCTACAAATGGTTAATTCTTGTGTGCATCACAAAATCTATATGCTGTACTTCAGAGATGAAATTCAGCAATACATATAGCAGACCTTTGGTTTTGATGATCATCTAAAGGAGACAAAGGAATGTGCATTGTTTCCAAGGCTTTGACACACTGAAGGAGTAGGGAAAACTAGGCTTTCTTTTAGTAAGGAAAAAAGATTGCTAGGCAGGAAAGAGAAAATTAAATCAGAGTTCTCCCATTTAAAACTCCTGTTAGTCTTGGACAGAATTCCCCATGCCATTCCTTTTTTCTTTCCTGCTGCAGTTGCAATACTCTTCGACATATGCACAGGAACCACTCCAAGGAGAACAAAAAATACCAACCTGAAATACCCAACCCAGTCGAAGTTTTACAGACTAATGAAACACTGGCAACATAATTTGTTTTAATGGACATATTAAGCTTTCACCATCTGTTGTGCCCCTAATGATGAATGCCAGAAGAACATATTTCCCAGTTAAATCAGTAAGACATTATTCATGCACTTGCATGTTACTTTGCACTAACACTTCTGCAGTGTTCTCAGGCTGCCCACGCAGTTTGGGGCAAGCTGCTCATCTGAAACTGAACTGCTCGGGAAAAGGAGTTTGCAGTAACTGTTTCAGGGGGAGATCACTTCGTGTAAAACCTTTCTAAAAAAGAGGAATTGGGAGAATGAAAGCCTTCTGGTTTGGTAATGACTTGGTAAAGATCAAGCAGACTTTGGACACGTTTTTCTCTGTTTTCTTACATTTTCTCCCCCTTTTCTGTTCAGATGCTGTGCATACTGGATGTGTGTACAGTGACTGCTCCAGCACTTGTATCTTCATTGGGGAATGTGAAAGGGAGCAGCTATTTAGGAAAGCAAAACTGAGCAATTGAGAATGCTCAACGATCTAGTCCAAGACCACCTAAAATATGCACAAACTTCTGCAAGTAAAGCTTTTTAGTGATTACGTGGGAGGAGCAAAGGGATGGATAATAGGATTTTATCCTATAGATGTCTGGAGTGTTTGGCACAGGAGAGAACCCTGAGCTCCTCTCCCCAGTGACAGTCCATGGTCTGCTGAGGCTGAACAATAAGAAAGAAACTTGTCAGAGCACTGGAGGCTTGGGAAGGAGGATCTGAACTTTTCCTCTGGAATACAGTTTATGTTCCTGAACATGATGGAAGGGATCCCTTTGTTCATTTGGTCCTTTAGCAGCAAGTCAGCCTGGCATTGATTCAGTCAGCCAGCTAGAGACTGACCCTGTGCTGGCAACCACAAAGTCATTTTTTGTAACAGCATAAATCTTATGGGACAAACTAATCCAAATATGTAGATTATAAAGTGCTTCTAAGAGACAGGGAAAATCAAAAGGATTGCCAGCATCCTAAAGGATTTTATAAATGAAAGGAGCCAGGAGATGCCAGGAAGTGGATCCTTTTCTATGAAATCAGAAAGGGAACAGAAATCCTTTGTTATTCTAACCTGGGGGAGAATTCTTTCCTTACCCACACAGGCAGAAAAATAAAATACACTGATATCCTGTAGAAACATCAGCTTGATGGAAAATGTCAGGAAATGTCCTTTAAAATAATTCTTGATTTGAAATAAACACAACTTATTTGTCTCTGCAAATGGCTGGAGTTCAGTTCTGCCAACAATCAGACATGACAGCCAACCATGCTCAAGCTGAGAAGGACTTGCAGTCCAGACTTTTATTTTGCAGGCTCAGGATTTTTTAAAGAGTAGACTTTGAGCTTGTTGAATGCATCTTGTTCCTCTTTTTCTTGAATTCTGAGCTATTCCGAGGTTGAAATTTTACATCCTGTAGCTGTTGACAATGAACATATGCCTGTTATCTAAAAAGAAAGGGTAATGCATTCATTTTTCCCTTTCAGTGTGCATGGATATGTGTGCATGGACTGTGTCCCCAGGGACATACAGAAACTATCCCAGAGGACTCCTGTTTGTCCTGTGTGAGGACATGTCACAGGAAAATGTATCATGGCAAAGGAATCCAGTGTCAATGAAAGACTTTTTTTTCAGCACCATTTAAAATATCCTGGTTGTGAAAGAAAAAGATTGTGGTTTTCCCTGAGAGTCGGTGGTATTAACTACATTAAACTCAATGCATCTTATTTAAAAAAAAAGAAAAGGGACTAGTAGGAAAAAAGTTGAATAAGAAATTTAAAGTTTAAATTTTGTGCACAGATTTAAGTTTTTATGTAGAGACTGTATATATTTATTCATATATGGGAGTACATGTGGAAATATGTTCTTGAGTCACTGATACAAAATGATAGGAATGCTGAGGAAAGGAATTCACTTTTCTAAAGAATCTTGTAATTTACACTGGCAGTTCTAAAAGCATGGAGAAAATACATGTTTAAGTATATCCAAATGCAGTACAACTATGAAGCAAAATCCCTTGTGAGATGGGACAATACTTGAAGCATCTTGAATTTCCTGCTTTTCATTGTCCTCAGTGATCTGGAGCTCCTTAATGCTCTAAGAGTTACTAGGCTGTATTCTTTTTGGTACAGACCCTTAATTAACCCACTCAGTAGGAGAAGGTCTCTGTCAGGGCTGTGTTAGCAGGTCAGGGTGGCAGCCACACCATCCTGCCCTGACTGTTGGTCAAACATCACCCAATTTCCCCTCTGTGCTTTTGCTCCCTGGCTCAGCTCACCAGGGCGTGGGCGTGTGATGCAGCTTCCTACAAAGATGAACAGGGCAATGTTCTTAGGAGAGGGAGGCAGTTTATGCTTGCTTTATCTCGAAATGGCTAATTTTTGGACAGGTTTTTCTTTGGTGAGTTTTCCTGCTGAGTTTCTGAAGGCAGTGATGCCACACTGTGCCATGGCCCCTGAAGGTCCCCTGGCTTTGGGGACACTCTGGGTGCTGCTCTGGGGGTGGCTCAGGACAGCTCCTCACTGCTGGGGTTCCTGAGACACCCTGAGATTGCTGCAGCGTGCTGGCAGCTCTGCTGGGTCAGCAGGGAAAGGTTCTTTGGATGAGGAGGAACAGGAGGAGAAGGCATTCAGTGTGTGCTTAGCATCACTTGTGGCTGGAACATTAAAGTCACTACCATGGCAGCCCAGAAATGCAGAAAATATTTCTCCTTTTCTCCTCAAAAGAATATTTCCTCAGTAGGACTATACAACATTAAGCATTAAATAGAATAAGGAAACAACTTCTTGGTTTTGTTTTTAATACAAAGATTCTCATCTAACAAGTGCCTGATTGCCAGCATGGATTCCTGCAGCCTGTGTTAACCAGGCTCAGAGCTGCAGCATGTCTAGCTGCTCTCATGAGCTAGGTGAGAACCAGTCCCTTCTCCTACCTCCTACAGTGGGAACAGACTTCTCCAGCTCTGAAAACATGTTGTGTTCAAGTAGTCCTTGCAGATAATTAGAATTTTAAAACATGAAAAACAGACTGGCACTGTGGGAAGAAGCTGTGGCTGCCAGCCATCCTGTGCAGGACTAAGGGCTGAAGCTGTGAGAGCACACCCTGCTTAGGACAGAGAATCCCTCCTGGCTGGCAGGGCTGGCCCTGGATGGCACTGTGGCCATGAGACTCAATTAAACCACTTACCAGCTATTAGGAGTAACAACACTTTTAGAGATATTATACATGTATTCTGTCTGAGCTTAAAAAAACCCCAAACGGTTTTGCTATGGATAAATTAAATAAGAGATGAAGCAGATTGCTTTTTTCAAAGTAACACCGAAGAGAAGTTTTACTTAGGTTGATTTAGTTGTAGATAACATTCAAATTAAAACATTTATATTTGCTTCAGCGAAATAAAGGACATCCTACCAGAACTTTAAAACTGAGTTAATGCAGAGACTTTGTACATTGTCCTCAACATTTAAGAAGCTGGAAATGCCCTTGAGAATGCATGCCAATATTCAGGGAAAGTTTGAATGCAAAACAATCAGGACTCTTTTTGTGTAGTCTGCAGACAAACTATAGATCCACTTGTTCAGTTAATGCACTTTAGATGTGCATTTCAGAGTATTGGTTACTTCCATATGTAGGTAGTTTTGTATGTTTTAATGAAGTCTTTATTGTTCATTGGAGACTCTCACGGCTCAGTTCGGGTCAGAGCTGTTTGCCTGACCATGAGCTCATTTAATTCTCCTTGCCCCATCCTCACACTCCTCGCCAAGGAGAAAAGCCCCCATTGCTTGGCAAAGGGGCAAAGTCAGGTTGAATTTCCTGCCACTTAATATTGCAATGATTACACCTGCAAGACATGCCAGACAATTTTATCACCCGGCCTTCGTGTCTATTTACAAAGTTTGATTTGCTCCCATGACCAATTCTTACTTGCTCTCAGAATATGCACAATTCGGATACGGATTCTCACGCTGTTCATTTATTACAAATAATTTTATTCTTTTATTGCCTTGAGTAATCATTTTATTTAAAAACTATCAAATAAGAGAGAAATACTGTGATTTCTGGGTTTGGTCCTTTTTTCTGTATTGAGCATTTTAGTGTTACTTGTTACTGTAGGTTGCAAGGCAGGCGAGAAGTTCAGCCCTTTGATTCGGAAAAAGGAGTGTTTTAGTTTTATGTGTATTGTGTTGGCTGATCAGCTTCACAGATGAATTGTGTGAAACATCTGATTCTCACCCAGTATTCTGTGGTGTTCCTTCCATCCAGGCCAATAATGGACAAAGTGAAGCATGGTATGTGACTAACAGGGTATTTAGGGTACAGGCACACCAAGTCCTGGCAGTGTGGGGACTGTCCTGCAGAGAGGCCAGGCAGAGGTTCAGAGGGGGCTCAGCAGAGCTCCCAAGGGCTGGCTGGGTGGGAGCTGCCACCCTTGTGCCAGAACCTCACCCTGGGTGTCTCCAGCTCCTGGCTCAGGCATTGATTGCTGCACAGAGACCAGAGCTGGGCAATGGGACAGGGAGGGTTAGATAATGCAAACTGAGGAACAGCTCAGAAACATCTTTTCTCAGCAGCCCCCTCAGGGATAATTCCAGGAGGGTCACAGTGGGAGCCTGTGCTTATGGGTATTTTATATGTCCAAGAATATAAAATTTGCTTCTGTGGCTAAAATTTGAAACTGGAATTTCAGTTGAATCATAAATAAGTATTTCTGAATTTATTTGTATTTCTAATTTGTTTTTAGTGTTGTTTTAGATGCACATGTGCATTTCATTCAGCAGTACCTGTTCTTCCAGGTATTGTGTTTAGCCAGTGGTATTGGAATCCTCCTTCAGATGTCCAGGGTAGTGTTTGTGACTGAGGAGGACTGACATCCTGAGCAAGATTAATACCTGTGGATACATGTTTGAAAAATATTTTAAAAACAGTCAAAGAAAAGAAGCTTGATAGCTAATAAAAGAATAAAATTAAAATAATCTGAAAGTAATCAAGTTAGTTCTTCCTTTCCTCTGCCAGCTTTGTAGTTTTGAACATGTACTGCCCCCAGTGATATTCTCCTTTTAGCAGTTTTATGAAAGGCCAAGCAGAGACTGCATTTGCTTTGGAAATAATGAACTTGAACAGACCCAAAGCTGCAAAGATAAACTAAACACACTGCACAAGTCATTTTTGCTAGTCCTTTTTGGTTACAATATTCTTACAGGCTGCTAGTTGTAACAGCCACACTTTTTTTATTTGGTTTTTGTTTAACTGAAATCCTTCTAAGTAACATAATATAAAGAAAAAAAGACAGCTGGTTGGTAACAGCTGAGTTGTAACATTTCTTTCAGACATTCCTATCTCTCAGCAACATACAGCAAACCCTGAAGGTATTTGCTGCTTTGCCTCTTAATATAAAGGAATTAGTAAACACATTTTCTACGTGAGTCAGAAGCAAATTTGATCCATTTGCGCAACATTCCATAAATTTATAGCTGCATTAGAGATTAATGGTTTTGATCCTTAAACTGAGTATCCAGGCACAAACATTCAAGGTGTGCAACAGCTACGATTCTGTGATTAACTCTGAGCCAGCAAATCTCATTATCTTTGTGTTACCAAAGGTTAAATCCCTGGCTTGAGGCGTGTTTGGAATGGCATGTGCAGCTTTGCCATGGGAAGAGCAAAAGGGGCTCCTTACTGTGGAGAGTTACCTTTGGAGACAGAGACATGACTGCAGCATTTGGAGCAGCTGGGGAAATTAGGAAAAACAGAAATACAGAAAAGGAAGACATGCATAGGATAGGATGTGGAAATCTAAAATCTGAAATTTAAAAACATCTAGTCCATGACACAGATTGTCAGCACACTATTCATATACAAGAAAGGTATGATATAATATTCATAATCCAAACGTTCCCAGAGCTCAGTTATTTTGCTGTGAGAGCCACTTACTTGGCTTGATACTGAATTTGACATTGAAACGAGAGAAGGCACATTAAAGAGATACTGCCTGTGGAAAAAGGGCTCGAGGTCCCAGATCAGCCTAAAGAGCTGTGTGGTGCTTTACTGAGCAGTAACCAAAAACTGCTGGACCTGACATAACTCCTGCAGAGCCTTAATATTTGGTACCCATATTCCCCAGTGCTCTGCAGCTGAAGTGCAACACTGCATTCAGTGTGGTTTGCACAAGGGATTGATGTTGGAGAAAGCACACTGCTCTCATCTGCTAAAAAAATGCATTTCAGGAAGCTTGGTTTCAGCAGCCTGACTCCATAAACACCTCTTACATCTCTCTTTAGAGATACCACAGTTCTGTGGAACACTTCCTTGCCCAGAAGTGTCTCAGGTTAAGAATTCCATCTGTGATTCCTGTTTTCATCCAAACAATTTGACCTCCTGACAGATAAGGGGATTTTGTGCAGTGACTTTGGTATGTCCTAATGACCCCAGTCCTGGGTTTTGTATTTGGCATTTTGAATTTTAATTAATATTTTGACTGATAATTAAAACTATCCTCTGTGGGCAAAATTCTCTTCAATCTAAACTGCATATCTCTGCAGATAAGAGATCATATTCTCTGTAGTGTTGATTAAAAGAGTGATGTTTGACCTAAGTTTTTGGAAAACTGATGCACATAAACTTTATATCAGTCAAAATCCAAATTTATATGAATAATTTTTAAAAACAATGCTAGTAATAATGCCTGATTTTTTTTGAATAAAACCAGAAAGTTAATCCATGCCTCCACATGTATCTCCTTAACTTATCTGAAAGGGGGGACTATCTTAGAGCTGTTGAGTGGCCAAGTTTGAGTTGGGTAACATGGCCTGGAGGAAAAGGTCACCAGGCCCAGCATCCCTTCTCCCAGAGTGGCCAAAAGCAGGTGCTTGGGGAAGATAGGACAGAGGAATATTAATTATTATGTTAATGAGTTAATGAGACATCCCCACAACTGTCTACCTGTTTCTCTGAGTTTGGGACTCTCTTTTAATTAAAGCATTTTGCTTAGGAGTTTTTGCTTAGGGATTTTTGGTTTTGGGGTTTTTTTTTGAGGAAAGAGACATGATTGGTATGAAATTCTTCACTTTTGAAAGACTTTAAATAAGCCTTAGAGGTGTATGAGACTTCTTGTCCAGAAGGGAGATGCAAGTGTATTTTGTTTTACCCAAGAGATATCCCAAGCTAGGTCTTGTTCGTGATGCCTTAGGGCATCCAAGTTGTCTTGCAAAGATTTTCTCCCCTTTCCTTAAGGCAACATTCTCGTTCTGCATCCCCCAGGATCAGGGCTGGTAATCTGGAGTCAGGCAGGTGGCTCCAGACCACGAAGTTCTGGGTCCTACACACTGAAGAATTGCTCCTGTTCTCAAAAGTGAGTGTTGGTGTCCCTGCCTGTGCAGGGTCTGGCACAGACTTTAGGTCAGCTGTGCCCTGCACAGGACAAGGCTGAGCTGTGCCAGACCCGTGCCAGAGGGGCACTGTGAGCTAACCAGGCTGAGCTAACCCTGCTGGGCTAACCCTGCTAACCCTGCTGAGCTAACCCTGCTGGGCTAACCCTGCTGAGCTAACCCTGCTGAGCTAACCCTGCTGGGCTAACCCTGCTAACCCTGCTGAGCTAACCCTGCTGGGCTAACCCTGCTGAGCTAACCCTGCTGAGCTAACCCTGCTGGGCTAACCCTGCTAACCCTGCTGAGCTAACCCTGCTGGGCTAACCCTGCTGAGCTAACCCTGCTGAGCTAACCCTGCTGGGCTAACCCTGCTAACCCTGCTGAGCTAACCCTGCTGGGCTAACCCTGCTGAGCTAACCCTGCTGAGCTAACCCTGCTGAGCTAACCCTGCTAACCCTGCTGAGCTAACCCTGCTGGGCTAACCCTGCTGACCTGACCCTGCTGGGCTAACCCTGAGCCTTCTGCAAAGCCCTCAGTGTGGCATTTTATTGAACAAGTTGGCCTTGCAGGTGGCCCTGCTGGACCTACAGTGACTTGGTGAAATCAAGTCAAGTACAGATGCCAGAGTATCATTTGTTTTCCCCTTGTGCAGCCCATCCCAGTCCCCTCAGCCCTAGGGAACAGGGGGTGAGGACAGACAGGACCAGGAATCCATTTGCCAAACCCCTGTGAGCTGCAGAGCCAGGGCAGAGAACACATCCCTGGAACAGCATCCTCTGTGTCTCGAGCACCAGATGAGAGCATTGTGCTCAGTGCCTTGTTTTCATAACTAGTTATGTGTAAACCTGCTGAGCTCTAACAGTATCATTCAGAGCACCATCTAATACATTTTTACAGTCAAAATACCTATTTAAGAGGAAAGGTCTTAGTTTCTTAAGGTGCATATATACAAGTCGAAGCTGGCATGTGAAGGTTTCAAGCCATCGTGAGGATCTGCTACAGTGATTGACAGAGTATTTATCTTTTAACAGTTGTTATAAATGGGAGAGGATTTTACTGACATGCAACTTATGCCTTAGAGACAGAGAGGAAAAATCTTCCTAATCTTGCTTTTTAATGAGGTGATCAACCCCTGTGGAACAGTGTGCCTGAAACACAACCAGCTGCAAGCTCCAGATAGTTCTTCAAAGGCTGAAAATGCAAAATCCCATGACACAATTCACTACTAACAAAGCCTCTGATTATCTTCATTATCTACTATTCTTATTAAATCTTGATTTTGTAAAAGGTCTCATAAATTAACCTTGCAATTTGCTAATTCTGCTTGACAAAGGCAGACTATTTTATCTTGAAAAGAACTAACACAATAGTCTTTACCCTTATTTTATTCTTTCAAAAGGTTATTTTACTTATTTACTAAATCTGCCAGCGGTGCTACTATTTGTATGAGTTTGAAAAAGTCAATGTTCTATTAGCAAGAAAAATGCAACCTAATCCTTTTATGCTAATTAAATGGGGAGTGTGCTAATGAGGACTGTGCCAGTTGTCAATGCCTGAAAAATCTAATTTTGGGTGAGGTTTGACTCACTAAAATGATGCTGTCAATCCTTTCCTGTAACCTTTGAAAGGAAGGTTTTTTTCCTGTGATTATGTTAAGTGTCCATGAAACTGTTCACAGGACTTCAAGGTCAACAGTAATAAAAAGAAACCTTTTTGAAGAGTTTTTATATACTGAGCCTCAAGAAGCTGTAAAATTTATGGGTAGGTGGTTGGCTGTGAACTGCTAACCCAGTACTTAAACCCTGAGTTATTAGGAAGTGAAACATCTCTCATATTCTCTTCCAAATGAAGCTTTTCCCCTGACCCACCTCCCCAGCCTTTGGATGTTTGGCTTAAATGGTACAGCTTGAAATGTTCTGCTGCATCTCCAGCTTCATTTCAGGTGCCCTGTTCTGTCCCAGTCCCTTCTGCAGTAATACTCAAATAGTGTACTTAATGTACCTCTGCCTAACCTGAAATTAGCATTTATTGAAGGAAATTAATCTGGTTTTTTTCCTACAAGGTTTGAGAATCACATACATGAAATCATATTACAATGACTAATCAATTGCCTGTGGAAAGTATTTCCAATTTTATTGTGTTGAAAATTTGGGTGAAGCATAAAGCAAAAAAAACCCCAAAGGATCTTTTCTTGGTCAACTGTAAACTAAAGCATAAAATGCCAATATGTACGTTCTGAAACATTAATTCCTTGTGTACCATGTATTTTAAAATAAGTAACAAGTTTAAGAATTTCTCTTCCTTCTGAATGGAAAAAAGACAAAGGTTATTTCAATGGAGAAGGTTGATGACAATAAAACCAAAGCAGTTAAAAACATGTGAAAGGTATCATTCTCTAGTAATAAAATAATAAAGCAGCCTCTCTGTAAATGAAGTTGAGCCAGGGTGAGAGGTGGCAGCAGTTCTGTGAAAGCACCACAGAGGATAAATGGAGTGCAATTCAGCTGTGTTGGGAGAGTGTTGTGTTTATTGATGTGCAGCTCATGTGCCCAAAGTCTGCTCTGGGTTCCTGTGTGCATGGAGATGTCTCTGCAACAGCCCTTAAAAGCCACGTGTCTATAGAGAAGAGAGAGATCTAAGATACGACGTGTTGCTGCAATGCTTTGGTGTTCTGGCATCCACCCTGAGAAGCTGATTTTTAAACAGCCATAATTTTTCAAAAGCTGTAAAGAAAAAACTGATTTCAGATAGAAAAATCCCAGCAATGCGTGTGGTTGCTGAATTTCAGGTGGAACTGAATGTGATCAAAATGCAACATTTTTGTTATGTATATTTGATGATGTTGAATTCACTAACTCTACCTCAGAGTTATTTGGTATTGTTAACCAATACATTTATTCCATTACATAAATCCTCAAAGTACTTAAATGATGATGTTTAAATGGCAAGATGAGAATGGCCCTGGAACTTTTCTAGAGAGATTCCTGGTCTTTTATCTCATAGGAGCAGGGACTGAAGGAGATGAAATTACAGACTTACTCCTTACACCTATGTAGATATTAATGCTATACCTCTGTATTTAGGAGATCCACAGCAAATACACCAGCAAGGATAACACGCCTGACCTGCCAGAGAAGCTTCATCTGCAGCTGAACAGAGTGGGAGGGCAGGACTGGGTGTCTGGCACACTGAAGGTTTCCAAGTCGTGATGAGCTAAAATTACTCCTGCATGTGTGCAAACCCACTTAGCAAACACCCAGTGAGTTATTTCACATCTCTGGGACAGCAACAGAGTGCAGAGTTTGCTCAAACAGCTTCAATAGAACCAGTTTACTTTCCTTTCTTACCCTATGTCATGCTCAATAAAACCTGTTTTTCCTGCAGCCAGCAGCAATCTCAGGCTAATTCAGTGTGTTCAGGGGCTGGAACTTGGTGCAAGGAGTGGGGCAGATCCAGGAGTGGGGCAGATCAAGGAATGGGGCAGATCCAGGAATGGGGCTTGGGGCACTCAGGCTGTGCAGGCTGCACCACAACAACAGCAACTTCTCTGCTCCAAAGAAATGGCCAAATACACAGCTTAGAGTTGGGTTCCTGTGGAAGAGAATCTCAAGCAACCAACAGATGGTACATTTTTGTCTTACTGTGAAGACCCTTTTCTTGCAATACCCTCCAACAACATGGAAATTGGGAATTGACACATCTTGTCAGAAGTACTAATCCCTCACGTTGGAGGAAATGCCCAAATCCTGTCACCCATGCCCCCAAGTGAATAGTCACTATATAGGTTTGATGACTTAAAAGACTTTTCTAGGAATTAGCTGTGGTGAACTAACAGCTTTTGATCTTTTAGTAAAAATAAAAAAGTAAATTTTGTTTTTACAAAGTAAATTTTGCCTTACCCTTGTCCAGTATTCCTGACTGCACAAAACCCTTTCCAGTCATTGCTCAAACCATTCAAAGCACTGAATTATTGTAGACAGAAAAGAAGAATTTCATATATTAATGGATAATTTAGGTGAAATCATTTAGTTTGATTCCTAAAATAGTAATTAAATCTACATTAGGGGCCAAATGAGTAAATTTTCCTTTACTGTTTCCAGTGAACAATCAAAAGCAGTTCCCATAGTCAGCAGAAAGGTGCTCTGTGAAACCTTGTACAACTCGGTATAATCCATTCCAGGACAGACTGAAAACTCTGCCAGAGCTCTGTGTGGATTGCAGGTTGTCTCACAGTGACTGAAGGGGTTTTAATTGAATGGCAAATACTCTTTATGCATGATCATGTTAATATATTCTATACTTTTCCCTTACTCTCACTGAATCAATAAACAGAATAATCATAAGAAGATATGAAAATTTATATTTATTATGGAATAAAATTTAAACTTGATGCCTCTGCATGGCTATCACAGGAACATTTGAGTGCTTGAGGGCTACTTTTTCATTATTTGAAACTGACCGCCTGAAGCAGAACAGTCACAAGAATAGGCCATAAAATCTCATTGCCTTAAATCTGAAGTCACATTTTACTCTGCTGAATACAAATATTCTGCTTCTGTCCTTCCCCCAGTCTGAGATACCTTTAATGAGGTTCTGGTTTTGGTGGCTTTTTCTCTAAAGCAGTTTTACCACTGCAAAACTAGTCCAAAATCTTTACTCATGCAACTGTATGGATGCAACACTGTAGGTTTAGTATCACTCCGTGAGCTGTGGAATGAAACCCTAAAGAGTGATTAAAACCACATCAACAATAAATGATAATTAAATGTGTGATCACACATATTCTTATTACTATTGCAGGAAATAGCTAATCTTTTCAGCTACAAAAGCAACATTCATTTGGGATATGTATTCAAGAACACCATCTTGGATCTCACACTGTCTTTAGCATTTCTTTGTCTGCTCTACTTTTAATTTCTGTTGGTGGGTTCTAATTAAAGAGCACTTTTAGAATGGCTTTTACAAGGCAGTTACTGAATTTTAAAAGCTTATTAGATTAAACCAAACAGAAGAAATATTATATACTATGCAAAGAAATGCAAGAACACAACTCAGAATGTAGTCATTTAAAACCAGGAAAAATAGTTTAGTCATCTCACAAACCTCTTGATACCGTCTGGTGAACAGCACAGCACAAAGGGAAGGATTTCTGAGCCAGAGAAAAGGAACTGTAAAGATGTCACCCTCGTGTGAGGTGGTGGAACATTTCAGATGCACTTGTCCGTTGTGCTGCTGTGGTTTAGCAGCCCCAGCAGATGCTCCACTGCAAATGATCTGTTGTTTCTCTGGAGTTCCAGGGCCAGGAGCTGCACAGGATATGTGACTGCTCAAACATCCCTTCAATAAATACATCCAGGGGTCACACTCAATGCAGCCCATGTGTGACAACCCTGTGACAGCAAGGCAGGAGCTCAAACTGTGCCATACATCCCTTCAGTAAATACATACAGGGGTCACACTCAATGTAATCTGTGTGTGACAACCCTGTGACAGCAAGGCAGGACCTCAGGACAGGCTGCCCTGTTGGGAAAGCCCTGCCTGTGGCCACAGGAACGTGGGGTTTGCAGGAGCCAACACACTGAGCAGTCTGGCTTTAGGCAGAATTCCTGCAGACTGCAGCTGAAACAGTCCTGACATACAGAACATGCATTTGTTAGCTCAGAACTCTCATTTCTCGCTCTACTCTCATTTGTTACACTCATAAAATAAGCATAGTGGTGACTAACAATGGGCATAAAATTGTCTTCCCTGTTTGCCTGTTCAGTGATTTATTTTTTTATTCTCCAAAATACTCTTTTGTGTCTACCTCAGATTCACAGCTGGGTAAGCAGAGAATGAGAAGAGAATTTTCTTGGCCTCAGCTACCCAGGAGGACTCTCGTGGCTACTCCTGAGATAACCAGCAAGTCATGCCTTTTTTAGATGCCATGTATTTTTAGATGCTGCTTGTTTTCACTTCCCTCCCCCCCATTTCCCTCTTTAAGAATCATTCTTTCTCTGCTTCCCTTGCAAATCCCTTGCTATTTTCCAATTCCATGTTTCAATTACATTAAGCATATTAAAATAATGTTTAGATGATTAATTGAGGCTCTGAAACACTGACTAGCACCAAATTTATAGCTGTCTTTAGCTGTTTTTCCTGCAGCCATGCTCTGAACAAATCAGAAGCCATGGGGTATAAAACAATATGCTGCATGGAATTGTAACAGGTACCCTGTGCGAGGGTGAGGAGTTCAGGTTCAAAGGAAGCTCCTGAGCCTGAACTTAACATGTTGGTGGTACAATTAAGAAATTTAAATAACAAATTGAAATTTCGTTGCTGTTTTTGATTTGTAGCTTCCTGCTTTGTCTCTGCCTTTCCTGAACCCCAGGGGTGGTGTGGGATGAATCCCAACCCCTCTGAGCCCCTGCAGGTGAGCTGGGATCAAAGGACCAAACCACAGCAGCTCCTGTCGCAGCCACAGGCACTGAGGGAACAACAGACCAGCTCTTTTTGCTCTCCTCACATCACAAAAGATGGGTTTGGAGGGTTTCTGGCTTATTTAGTCAGTGTGTAAAGTGCTTTCTTTCCTTGAGACTTGAGGGAGCCCCAGCCTGACATCAGCCCAGCAGGGTGACAGGAGAAAGGAAATGCTGAAACACATCTGACTTGATTTTATAATGGTTTTGGACAAATTGTCATCATTTTCTAAAGGCACTTATGGAAAAGAGGAGGAGTCACATTAAAACAGGGTAATTTTGAATGGAATTTCACACAACAAAAGAAAACTAATTCCTGAATCCCAGGATGTTTCTGCTTGGTGCAAACAGTCTTTTAAAATGTGTTTTCTTACTTGAAGCTTGTTGGATTTGATTTTAAATAAAGGAAAGGATGACAAACCTAGATAGCAAGTTGCTCTTAATTCTGTCCCCATTTTATGTTTGCTACTCTTATTTTTATACCACTGTCTAGAAGAGGTCAAGTATGTGGGAGTAGAAATATCTTACAATGAATATCTAGAGAGCTCATTTAAGACTTTTTTGGCTTCTGTCAGTTCTCTCATTCCTATTGTGGGTTGAGAAGAAAATCCTCTTAGATGAAGGAAGAAATAAAAAGGATTGTTTAGGTCATTTAGCAAGAACCAACAAACTGGAAATTCCTATCTACATAAGCTTTAAACTTCCTGGAAATTACCTAAACTGTCAGTAGTGCTGCCACTTCAGGTTTATTTCATACACATTATCTCTTTGTTGGGGCTTATTTTCTAAATGACTTCTGATTATTTTCAGTCAGACGTTTTGAAAAAATTCATCTTAGTACTTTAAAAATTCTTCCTCAGATGCATTGTTGGTGCATGACAACTCCTAGAAAGAAATGTATTTCCCATAAATTCAGTGTGTTTGAGTTTGTCTGATTTTTTTTTCAGAGTGTTGATAGCACTGTTGATCAGTGCCATGTTTGCAAAGTTACATTACTGTGCTTACCCAAACCCTTCAGGGAGGTTTTGATAAAGGATGCAGGAAGGTTTCTGAGCCAAGACAAGCAGCACCCTCTGTCAGAGGCAGGAGTGGCACTGCCAAGCCCCTCTGCACTGTGGCCTTGGGCTGTTGGTGCTGAGATCTGACATCTCTGTGCAGGCAAATGCCAGACATCAGTCCAGTTCTCAATCTCAGGTTTCACAGGACAAGGAAAAAAAATCAGATCTAAGCTGCTAAAAATTAATGACACTTTCTTACTTCAGAGTAATTTCTATGGTATGTTTTCACCAATAAGCGAACAAAGTCATTTCATCATTTTATAAATAACAAATCAACTCCAAGTGAGACATCAAATCACAAAGACTCGAGTTTAGCACTACGACTTGTCTGGACTTTTGGTGATTTTTATTTTTTCCTCCCAAAGGGTTTTTTCTGAGGGAACTAAGGAAATTGGCCATCTCTAAGACATGCAGGTTGAAAGAGCACCCCAGAATCACCTGTGGCTACAAAACCCCAAAGAAAGGGGTGCTTTGGGATGTTGGATGGCCCTGCTGAACTTGCACTGGCAAAAAGCCATGCATGCATTTGACTGTATTTGCATGTGTTTAGTGCATTTGCAGATCTGATCTCCTGGATGCACAAGTACCAGTTCTCTGATGTCCTAATCACTGAAACTTCTGTCCTGAGCCTTTTGCCTACCTGCAATAACAGCCTGTGGTTCTGTAGGGTATTTTTGGTTTTCAATACAAAGGCTTCAGGGAAGAAGAACAGACATTTTGTAACAGGCTTGGCTAATAATTAGTGTCAGGTTGTGCCAGTCTTAATGAGAGAAACACTGCCCACGTTTAATAACATTGAGCTGGCAGTCGGATGGCCCAGTCTGACCCTAATTTAATTATGTTGCAGCAGTACTGGTGGCAGGAGACAGCCCCACTCTCTCCATATGCAGATCCCAGACCAGTGTTAGCAGGTCCAGTCTCTGCATGGGGTCCAGCCTGGCCAGCCCTCTGTGCTGGGTGTCCCTCTGCCCGCCCTGGGTCAGCAGCACCCTGCTCCTTGTGCAAACCCCAGTCCCACCCTATACCCCAAACCCGATACCTGCTGTCAGAGGAGCTGCCAGGTCCCCCTACACTCTGTGCTGGCTGTCCCTCTGCCTTCCCTAGGTCAGCAGCACCCTGCCCCTTGGGCAAACCCCAGTCCCACCCTATACCCTAAACCCTATACCTGCTGTTAGAGGAGCTGCCAGGTCACCCTACGCTCTGTGCTGGGTGTCCCTCTGCCCGCCCTGGGTCAGCAGCACCCTGCTCCTTGTGCAAACCCCAGTCCCACCCTATACCCCAAACTCTATACCTGCTGTCAGAGGAGCTGCCAGGTCACCCTACATCTGTCCTCCCTGGGTCAGCAGCACCCTGCTCCTTGTGTCCCACGGTCTGGGGCAGGAGGGATCCCACCTATACCTGCTGTCAGAGGAGCTGCCAGGTCACCCTACACTCTGTGCTGGGTGTCCCTCTGCCCTCCCTGGGTCAGCAGCACCCTCCTCCTTGGGCAAACCCTGATCCCACAGTCCATGGCAGGAGGGATCCCATCTATACCTGCTGTCAGAGGAGCTGCCAGGTGACCCTGCCCTCTGCCCCTGGAGCTCTGCAGGCTGAATTCTTATGGTTTGGAGAGTGGGCTCTACTGGAAATGAAGTCAGTGCAGTTTGGCTTTGGGGAATCAAATGACTGCAGATCTGACAGTCATGACAGACTCATGTTCTGTTATCTGCTTATTAAAAACTCTAGTTCCCAGTCTAGGATCAGTCACAATTCCTCTTGATTAACTTAGCAGATGAGAGCATTAAGTATTTCTTCTGTCATGAAAGTCTACTGAGATATATTATTGGTTTGATATTAAAATTGTTCTGAAGGAATTGAAGGTAGATTTTTTTCCACTTTATCTCTTTATTGGAGAAGAGACTGGTATAATTAGCATAAAGCCCTGCAATCATGAATTTTCTGATGCAGTTGTGCTGAAAAATACTGTTAATATCAGTTACAGATGTACTGAGTAACTTGATAAATGGAGCAGTTCTAAGCATATGTCTGTGTTAAAAGGATTGGCTGTTTTTTTGGGGGGGTTTTTTTACAGTATTTCTGAATTATGAATGTATAGGGCTGACATATGGAACAGCTTCAGTCAGCAGAGCATCAAAGCCACAGCTCAGCAGCAGAGAGCAGCCTGCAGGCCATACGTGCCATAATCCCTCCTGACAGTAAATTGTGTTGCACCTGAAGATGACTTGTAAAGGGTACAGTTATATCTTTTCAGAAGCAGCTTAATAGCAGCTGGATTGCACTGGCTGTCTGGGGAAAATAGGAGGTATTGAGCAGTTTCAGGGAAGCAAAACTTGGACTGTGAATTGTGTCAAAACTGACAAAAGGTACAGATATTTGAAGAGTGGGAAAAAGGAGACTGAGAAGAAGAAAGGGACTTGGAGACCTGTAAACAAGGGAAAGAGGCCAGAGGCCTTGCAAAATAAAGTGATTATATCCAACTGAGGCCAGTAAAACTCTTACAGGTTCACCTGTAAGTTGCAACAGCAGGGCTCAGAAATCCTTTGGCTGTAGCTAAGCAGGCAGCAGTATGTTTGCTGCCAGAAGAACCTACCAATGCTTCCCACCACCTCAGATCTCTATCCATGTTAACTGTAAAAACTGTCAGTGCTTGTTTTGCTCTCTCTAAAATGCTATTCAGCTTGTGAATCAAGTATAGATGTAAAGCAGTTCTTTAAACACAGCCAGGAATACTGTACTGAGTATTTCATTTTATCACCATGTTTACAATTGTGTACCCTTTCCCATTTTTAATGCCAGTTTAATTGGTCTCTTCACTGGGAAGAAAGGAAAGGTGCACAGGTGAAAAGAGATAAAAGGGTTAATGTCCCTAAACCCCTCCCAGCAGCTGTCTGGGATTAGGTAAGGAACTCAGGAGAAAGCCAATGACTATAATGAACACTGATTAGAACAAATTCCAGCTGTAAGCCAGCACTGTGTCTGGGAGCAGGAGAAATTTGCTCCCCTGTGCATACTCCTTTGTACTGCCACAGAGAAATTCTGGAGATTGATTTTCTTGTGAACATGGAGCAGAGCAGGAAAAATTACGAAAAATAAAGCAAAGCCATTATTGAAAAAAAACATTTTTTTGAGAACCCTTTGTCATGGTTCCTTAATCACTGATCTTGACAATACTGATGGAAATTCAGTGATACACTGTGCACCTGAAATGGGGGTTTGCTTGTCTCAGCAAGATAACAATTACCAAATCCTAAGGAAGGTAAAGGATACAGCAGTGACTCTTCCATGTTCCCAGGAATTCTTCTTTCCACCCCTAACCAGAAGCTAAAAAATGCACTTGGAGTGATAGAGAAGTCTGATCTAACTGTCCACTGTCAAGGGAGGAGATGAGATACAAGAAGTAGGAGGGAGTCCTACACCAAGCAGAGAGAATGCTCTGTTGCCTCAGGTGGAGCCTTTAATGATAAAGTGCCTCTGGATCAGGCAAATTATTACTCCTCACTGCACTTTGAGATTGGAGTAGTATTAGATAGAAATCCAGTATTTTTTCCAATTTCAAGAGCATCATCAGCAAATATTTACATATCAGTTACCAGGTAAACTTGTAACAGCACAGATATCTTGAGAAAGTCAGAAAAAGTATTAATCTCTGCAGTCAGGGACTCAGAGGGCTTTGCACAGTGGTCTGAAGAGCAGAACACCTGGCAAAAAATTGGTATCTTGCATTTCTATAAAAAACCCCAGAATTCTGGTTTTGTACTTTTGAAATCTGAATACATGGAGTTCAGGTAATTGCCATCCACTTCCCACTAGGTAAGCTAACATCTCTGTAGGTGAGGAGACAAGAGAGTTCAGACCTATGGTCCTCAGGAACTTTGCTGTGTGACATGAAACAGCCTAGAAAATGCCTAGAACACTTTTAGGTTTTCAAATATTTAGGTTATGCTAAACCTAATCTATGACTAAAATATTCTTCTAGGAAGCTTGAGAGAGATTTTGAAGAAACCTGTGTTACCCTGCCTGTTCTAGTGCTTGAGTTCAAATGCAGCTGTTTGTTTCCTGGACAGAAATGTATGTGCAGTGCCATAAAGAGCATTTCTCAGCCTTGTTTGAAAACTCCATTCAATAATTCCAGTGTGTCCATACAGCTGCAGAAGTTATTGAAGAGAGTATAATCAGTGCACCTTCAGTCTGCAATCCATGGGCTCAAAATAACAAATGGGGCCTTTTTATTTCAGTACTTTCTTCCCTAAAAAGTAGTGCCTGACTGAGAAGATTGCAGAGGAGGCCAGCTAGAATTGTAATTGTTGTGCAGAGATTGCTTTGCAATTTCAGTTTCCATAGCATTAAGATCAGCCTTGCCTCTCACCAAAAAACCAGCCCTATTTTGCCTTAATTCCAGCACAGAGGGTAAAGCACTATCTGCAGTCATTGCCTCAGGCTGAATTAGCTGAAAACCCATTTCCCACATCCTAGTAGGTCAGTGCTTGAGAGGAATTAATTTCTCTATTCCTTATCACTTATGCCCTGAAGTTTCCAGCCTGCCCCCCTTTTCTCCAGTCCCCCCTTTCCCCTCCCTCCCCTGTGCTGCAGTTTGAAGGCCAGTGCTGATGCAGAGCTGCAGCTGCTGTCCCTGGTGCTGCCCAGCTCAGACCCATTGGCTCAGAGCCCTGACCTGGCCCTTTCCCAGGGCTGCTGGAGCTGCCACACCCCAGCCATCCCTCCCCTGCCAGGCTCCTGTCCTGTCCCTGCCTTTGGCTCTCGAGCACAGTCAGGTGCTTTCCTGTGACAAGCACTCTTACACAGGAATGAATGCAGGGGATTTCCTGCGGGTCAGTAACATCCATGGGCATTCACCACTGGAACTTATAAAGGGCTATCTCTGTAGTGATACCAGAGCCTGGGTACTCAGTGAAGATTCTTGGATGTGGGTGGAAAAACTCCATTATACTGGCTAAAAAAAAGGGTTCTCGTCTCATATGCTTTAGGAAAATCTGAGTCATGAGTTTCAAACTGTGTTTTTTACATGCTCTGTGCTTCTGTATCTTCAGCTACACTGTAGTGATTGTGTGCAGGGTCTGCTGCACTATAAATCTCTAAGTACTACTTAATATGGAGAACAATTCAAGAATATGGAGAACATTATTACAAGACTGAGGCCCTTGCAGATAAGAACTGTTCTTTCCCTAGCAGACACCTACTTTTTTCCATTCTTGACCAGAAATAATTTTTGGTTAAGACATGAGATCTCTGCAGCTTTCTTACAGTGCCATTTGAAAGTACAACCTGTAGTGCTCCCTCTTAACTTGTTTTAGACATGCTTGTGTAGAGTGCTTGCCTGATCTGGTCACACAAGCAGATTGTCTTGCTTGTGGGCAGGTTTGCAGTTGTGCAGAGCATCACGGTGTAGTGTCTAGATTGCTATTTTAATCCAATGTAAAACAAGTTTTGTTTATCCTGCAGTCATAGTAGAAATAGTTTCTGAGCCCACATGTCCTGATGGCATTAACGTGCACTGAGTGCCAGTATCAACCAAAGCTTTGTATTCCTGTGGGTCTGACGTGCCAGGCCATGGGATCCACACTGCCTGATGTGTCATTGTTTGGTGCATTAGTAAAGCATGAAGGTTTGTGGGGCATGTCAGAAGCCTGAGCTCAGTTCACCTCACTGAACTTACTGCACAGACCAAGCTGATGGTAGAGATACAACAGTGAAACACAGAGAAACATACATAACTAAAAGTATGTTGTCTCTCCCATCCAAATCACATACAGTAGATCATATTTGTCAAGCTTGTCTAGAATTAGCTGGGTTTTTTTTAATTTTGACTGGTTTTGATATGGTACATATAATCTCTGCTTATTTATTTAGAATCCAGTATTTAGATGAAAATAGGTAATTCAAAGTGTTTAGCAGGAAGAATTAGTGAACTTTTATTGTAAATAAAATGCCCTGCTGCACTGGTGCAGCCTCACCTGGGGGGCTGGGTGCAGTTCTGGGCCCCACAATGGGCTCTTCAAACAGGCTCTAACTTGGTCAGCACTGAAGTGGTCTGGCAGTTGGACTGGGTAATCATTGTAGGTCCCTTCCAACTGAAATAATCTATTCTAAACCCAATATTTGGTTTAACAGTGGGAGATATTTCATGGCATCCAGCTAGTAAGGCCTACCAGCAAGTACTTTTAATACCAGTGCATTATCTTTTAGTGCCTATGTGACTGCCAAGTTAATAGAATTCTTTTTCTTTAGTTTTGGTAAGAGCAGATCAAATTCTAAATGTTTGCTTTCAGTACACGTTAAAGAAATGCCTAAGCTGAAAATTGAAAAGAGCTCCCTTTTACTGCACAGCAATCAAAGCATGACCCCTTACTAGCAAGAAAAAGAAATTGAAAACTAATTTCAAGGTTCAGGATTAATTCTCTGTCAAATTGACAGAAGGGAGTCTACACTAGAATACATTTAGCATAAAATGTAGAACCTTCTCTTTATCTGTTCCTTTCAGTGTGCAAGTTATTACTTTGATTTCATGGTTCCATAGCACAAGCATTTTAAAAGTTAGCTGTCTGAATCTGGTTTGAATATCTACAAACACATGCTTATTAGCAAATGAATCTATCAGCTTGCTTCCAATTCACAGCACTGGTGTCTCCTGATGACCTTTTCCTGACCGTGTGTTTTTCCATCTTCCCTACAGTAATTGCTTAGACATGACTGACATGTAAGGAGCTGGCTATGGCAAACAGGAAACATCAGAGCACTGCAGCCAGCATGCTGGATCACAGAGCCAGAGCCTGCCCTACTGCACCTCACAACAGGGAGCCTGAAAATGAAGAGAGTGACCTTCCTATTGAAAGTTATGCAGCAAAGGAGGCAGAACTGGCAACTGTGAGACAAGGCAGTCCCACAGCTCTGGAACACGAGTGCAATGATCACAGTGGAGATGGGGACTCCAGCTCTGACTATGTAAATAACACCTCTGAGGAGGAGGACTATGATGAAGGCTTGCCAGAAGAAGAGGAGGGGATCACATACTACATTAGATACTGTCCAGAGGATGACAGTTACCTGGAAGGAATGGACTGCAATGGTGAGGAGTATGCTCCCCACGAGGAACACCACGTGGAAACAGATGAATGTCAGGAAGCTGTAGAAGAATGGGCTGAAGGTAAAATTCAGCACCAAGATGAAAGTGAGGTGATGGACAGGCAAGAGTGGCAGGAAGGTCAAGATAATGGTGTTCAGATTTTGGAGGATGAAGCGTCATCTTTGGAGATTCAAGACCAAGAGGAAAACATCCAGTACTGTCACAGTGAAGGTGACTACCCGGACTATTACCCGGCAGAGGCCAATGGCAATTCCCAGGGAATATCACCATACCATTCCAGAAAAGAGGATACAGAGCTGGAAGAGCAGGAAGAAGACATTGACCAGATTGTAGCAGAAATCAAAATGAGTATGAGCATGAGCAGTATTAACAGTACAGCAGAACTGAGCCCGGAGCACACAGGGACTGAAAACATGGCCCAGGACTACAAAGAGACTTCCCCCAAGGGAGAAGCTGTTCACAGCACCAACAGGCACGAGGGGAGGCCAAAGTCCCTGAACATCCCCTCGGCCTCCAAGCACAGCGGGGATGCACATCGAGGGTTCAAAGCCAAGTCAAGAACCCCAGAGGACAGACAGAAGTGGCCACAAGAGCAGGTATGAGGTGCTCTGGTTCACCACACTGTCAGAGGCATCATCCAAGGGTTACATTAGTTATTGGAAACAAAATTAGCAATATTTTTATATATTAGCAGTTTTTATAAATATTTATAAAGATATATAAGCTATATCAGCAATATTTTTCCTTTTATTGCATTCACAGCCACAGAATCACATTGTGTGTTTAGAAAAAGGTGCTGAATGTAATCAGTACATGTAAAGAACTAACAAAGAGGTTTTACACAGAGAAGAGACAATTCTAGGCAAACAAAGGGATTCCAGTTGCATGGGGCAAACCCAGTTTGTTTGCACTATTTGCATTCTGCAGTGGCACACTAGAGAAATTGAAAACTGGGGTTGGCTATTATTGAAATAGTTGACTTTTTTCCATTTTTCTGCACTATTGCCTTACTAGATATTACTTTTATTTTCAATAGAACATATGTCAAGGCTAGACACTGCCTATGTTGAAAGCAACTGAAAGGAGTTCCAGGATATTGCTGATTTTGACCTTGACAAGAAGGAAGAAAGTAAAAACTGTTAAGCAGTTTTATCACAAGAATGATGTAGAAGTTAATTTTAATTAATCCATAATCTTTTCTGTTTTAATGCTGAGTGCCAGGAAAAAAGTCTGAGAATGAAGCTGAAGCTTTTCTAAAGGAGCAGAGGTGTGACTCTTTTCCCCCAAAGTTTCAAATTGAATGTACTTACTTCTTTAGAGAGACCTAAGGTCAGTTTAAACCTTGGACTTTTTTATCTTTGAATATTAGTTGTCTTCTGCAAGGAACAGAGATCTGCCAACAAGAGGAAAAACATAACATGGATTTAGATGAGAGACTAGTAAGGATAAGTGAATTATTTTGCCTTATCTTTAATTAAAATGTTTTATTAAACTTCAGAGTTTCCTATTTCAGCTTTAACAAATCTGCAAATATGATTTTTTATAGTGCCCCCCAGTTAAACAAGTTAATCTAGGTGATTTCATTAAAAACAGACATTAAAATGTTAATTCATCCAGAAAACAGCAAAAGGAAATCAAATGTTCAAGTATATGCTGATGAAACAAGTTGACCTTTATTATAACTGTGAACAAAAAATCTTAGGGGGATATTTTCAGATTTCCCATATCTGGAGCAAGCTTTTAATATTAATTTCTACATTCCATTTTCAGAAGTGTAATTATAACCAAATTGTGTAACTTACTATATTCAGAGCCCTACTGCCAGCATAAAAGTTCTTTTGTGAATAAGCCTGATGATCTTGAGTGGTTTGAATAGTTACTAGGTATTGGCCAGGACAGAAAAGTTGAAGTTAGGATGTTTTAGGCTAGTGATGGTCTGTCTGGCACGGTACCCCAGCAGCTGCCACTGGGAGCATTGCTGCTTGCAAGGTTTTGAAATACTTGCAGGACAAAAGAGAAGAGCTCTTGAATAAGAAAATGCATTCTTCTCTGCTTGACTAAACTTACTGTGTTTTTTCCTCACCAAATGATTTCCCATTTTCAAAACAAAATTTAAAATACTTCCATTTCAGCATCATTTTGTGCTCTTTCAGAATTTATTTATCAGAGGTTGAGCAGAATTGCATTGTACCTTTATTCTTGCTAGACTAACAACTGAGAGTTTTGTAACCCTGGAGTATTGAGATAACTGCCCATGGTGTGAAAAGAAACAAAAGGACCCCAATATTTGTGAACTGCCTGTCTGAGCTTTTGAACTGTTCCTTGCAGTCAGTCTTGGGCCAATGTCTGGCTGTTGTTTAACAAAGGAGGAGGTGCAGTGTGCCAGGTACAGCCCCAGTGTGCCAGGTACAGCCCCAGTGTGGGATGGAGCCCCCGAGCTGGCACAGCCCCAAAGTGCTGTCTCATGGACAGAGCATGGGACAGTGCCCAGTGTGTCACTGCTTAGCTGGGAGCACAGGATGGCAGGGACAGCAGGACAGGGGTCAGCTTCAGACAGGCACAGAGGGCTAAAACTGGGTGACAAGGCATGCAGTCAGGGGGAAAGGAGCCTTGGCAAAGTCCTGTGGGCACCTTCACTGAGAGAAGGGCATGTGGGCCCCCAAGGAATAAAGGTGGGCAGTGGGACTTCTGCCAGAGGCTCACAGATGGAGACATCAGGGGTCTCTCCCCCTCCCCACTCCAGGGATGTAAAAGGAAGAGCGAAAAGCAAGTTAAATAATCTTTGGCAAACGTTATTTGAATGTGTGTGTTGTAACACTGGTCTTACCTTGCTGTGTTCTTTTCACCTGCTGCAGGTTGCTTGTCATTCTCAGCTTTATCTGAAAATCAGACTTACTGTGAGGGCATTAAACTAAGAGTACAGTGCCCCTTTCTGCCAAAGTGAGTTTTATTCTTAAGAGATCCTTAAAAGTCCATACCAAAAGGTGTGGCTAGACCTTTGACACTGGACCTCAGAATTTAGGTAAAGTGCAGAGGATTTTGTTTCTCTTCTGGGGCATTCAGTGCTTTTAATATTTACTATAAAATGTCTAAGGGATGGATGCAATTAGAGTACTGTCTAAATGAACCTGCATCTCATTTGTGAAACTGAGACAGCCATAATTTTAGCTACAATAATTCAAGTTCTTTCATACTGAAAGGAAAAAACCCCAAGGCCATTGTCAGTATATTTGCATGCTAAACTTGCTGTTTGCAGAGGATTTGCTTTTGTCACTTTGCTAAAAGATCTAAGTTATTTTAAGTGTGCATCTCACAAAAAATACCATGTGAACAAGGGGACAGATGCATACATATTGCACATGTAGCATTTTTTTGCCTCAATTCACTTTAAATAAATGTAGATTTAAATATGAGGGCCTGGTGTAGACCAAAGCTTGAATCACAAAAGGCTTGTCTCCAGATCATGTCACTGTGTGGAGGTTTGGGTTGGGTCCCTGCCCCAAGCCCAGCTGCTGGCCACGCAGATCCCCCCCAAGAGAGAAGGGAAAAAGTACCCAAAAAGACAATTGTAGTACAAGTATGTATATACATTCACATATATTACAATTATATTCAATCAGACACTATGAATCACAGAACAAATCTCAGAGCATCCCCAAAAAGGGAAAAGGGGGTGAAAGGGATAGGGAAGTGGGACGAAAATGGGTAAAACCAAACAAAACAGATAAACACACTTGTAAACTCAGGGAAAAGCTCAATAAGTAACTAATTCAATCAATTCTCACCAAACTCCCCTAAGAGAAGCAGGTCCTTCCCCCCCATATGGCTGGGACAGCAGCTCCTCCAATGGGCCTCAGCTCACAGAGAGAAGAGCTAAAGCTGGCACAGAGAGCTGATGTCCTGCAAGCACATGAATGGAAGAGAGAGAAGAGAAGAGAGAGGAAACCTTCCTCCTGTCTTTATGTACCCCTGATTACGTGAAGGAATGGTGTGGAATATTTCCTTAGTTATGACCTTGCTACCAAGGAAGGCCTAAATCAAACCCAAGAAGACTAAACCACCACACACTGCAACACCCCCTGTCCTGTCCCCCCAAAGCAGGATGGCACAGGGCAGGCACAGGGCACTCAGGCCCATCCTGCCACTCCCTGACAGCATTTGGAGCTTTGGTTTCTCCTGTTGCACCTCTAAGACACGTGCAAACAATGATGGCATTGCCTGGTTTACTGACACCAAGTTAATGCTCACCTGTACAGGCAGGTACCATAATTAGGGAATGGTAGCAGCAGCGAAGAAAAAAGTTATCAAAACATTGGACAGCAGCTGAAATAATACCAAAGAAAGATGTCTTTTGCACTAGCACAATTCAGTTAAATAATTGTTCCTCTCTAGAACCTCATGTGGCAGAGTTCACTCTGTTCATGCCAACTACAATGACACCTCAATAAATCACTGGCACTGGCATGGCTGTGCCACTCAACATTTGAGCACTGACCATTTAATAATCCTGTGTTCTTAATGTCTGCACTAGGGAGATTTCAGACTCCTGAGAATGTGTGTTCTCTCCTACTCTGTTCAAACAAATTTAATTTACCAACAATAAAAGACAACAATGTTTTCAATAGCATCAAGGCCCTGTATCCCTGTGACAAACCAGGGATTTGCCATTATCACCATTAAGGAGGACCTTAGAGGGAACCTGCTTTTTAATGATGCTGCCTTGGCACGTGACTCTTATTGCTTCTCATTTTTGAATCATACTTTCATAGCACTGGCATACATTTGAGGACCAAACCAAATATACCAGTACAAACTCCCCTGGTAGGAGCACTATGAGCTTCTGCCTCTTTTCACAACTTTCATATAGGCTATGCCCCAATGCATCAGCATGGACATCCAAAGGCAGATAAAATACTACTAAAAACAATAATCTGTGAAAGAAAATTTTAAAAAGACATTTTTTTGGTGGTTTTGTTTTGCCTAGAGTCTTTTGTCCCTAAGAAATCTCCCCCTTAGAATAGTCTGAAGCAGCTCAACAATAACCACTTTAGTTAAACCTGGATCTCAGCTTGAATATTATGGAATGCATTTGATAGAATTCGTAGCAAACACACATGGTTGTAAATGAAGAGCATTAAAAAAGCACGCTGCATTCTCCAGAGCAGAATTATAGTAGGGCAGAACTGTGAATTATTAAAAATTACTATTGGCTGTTACCAAGTGACAGTTCCCAAACTTACCAAGTACTTACTTAAAAGTGCTAAACAGTCCAAACATTCTCAAACAAACCCAGTTTCTCTGTGCTAATTAGCTGAGTCACAGATCTTTAACAATTACCTGATACCAGTGGAGAGCAAAATCAACCTCTGCTACCTAAAGATGCACTAGTGACAGACTCTTCTCTGGGAACCTTAAAGCAGAGACAGCATGCACTCCAAACTACACCTGCATAAACCCACACTATTCAGCAGAGCTGGTTTTCTGAAACTTATGGCTGGTTCTTAATTTTAAATATAGGCAAGGACAAAACAAAAAAACTTGGTTCATTGAGGTGACAGAAATAAATTGGCAATTATTTTAAAGTTCATTGAAATTTTATAGAGTATTGAAAGCTTTTTGTGGTACGCTAAGATCTCTCAACTTACTCTGACTCCTCGTAATGCCACTTTGTCCCATAACCTGACTTGCTTACTTGGAAATACTCCTTCTTACAATCTGACATGTGCTAGCAACACCACCAAATTAGCACATGAGTAATGGAATCTTTGTGAGAGAACAGAGTGTGAAATCTGACCTTTTTCTTGTTACTGTAATCAGAAATCCTTCAGGTAGTCAAGAAGTGCCTCATTGAGAGTCTGTCTTTGTAAGTGGATCCTGCTGGGCCAAATTGCTCCCACTGCAATTGGGAGTTACTGATGTTAAGGGTAACTGATGCAGCAGCTCATAAAGGTACATTAAGCCATTCCCACTACACATCACCAGCATTTATGAGAAAAGTTATTACAGTTGTGCAGTTTAATAGAAATAGCACTGCCATAATACACTTTGCTCCTGGGCTACCATCTCTTCATTCATTCATGCACCTCCTGCATTTCAATGAACATGGAGCATTAAACACCAGAACACATCACCTGACAATAAACTGTGTTTGGAAACCACCAGAACATCACAGAAACTAGAAATTGAAGTTTCGCCCTTAAGTAGCAAACATCATACCCATCTGCTTTACTTTTGTTCCATTGAGGAACAACAAACCTGGACAAAAAGCCAAATAGGTCTATTGGTTTACTTGTGCAATAAGCAACTTTAGAGTCTAAACAGTTTATCACAAAACATCTCTTTCTTGAGAAGTTTTTTTATTTTTAGAGCCTACCACAAGAAACTTCTTTCAACAGGAATCTACCACAAAACATCTCCTTTCCAGAATGCTTACTTGCCTTCAAGATGAGTTTCAGGATGTGCAAGCCAGTACATTGATCCCTGAACACGATTTGCTAACATTGAACACTATTGCTCTTAAAGAGATGGGCAGGTATGGAGCATAACTCTCATTATTCAGGTGGTTAAACACACTAAGTAGTAAAGCATTACCACGCCTTGGAGCTCCTCTCTGAGGCAGATTCTGAATGAATGAAGAAAGGGACTCACCAGCTGCTTTCCAGCAGAGCCTGCTCCAGTCCCAAGCAGCAGAGCACTCAGGAGCAGAGGTGGCAGAGCCCTCAGGATCAGCAGTGCTGCTGGGTGAGCTCAGACTGCACATCTGGACAGCTTACACACAGAGCACAGAGCCCCAGGAGCCCTCCCTCCAGCTGAGAGCAGGCTCAGGCTGCTTTCAGGGGGGTATAAAGGTGCTCTGGGTGCCTGGGAGGGACCCCGAGTAGCCCCAGGGCTGGTAATTAACCTCCAGGGATGGTAATTAACCCTCAGGGCAGGGGTGGAGCTCCAGGATTGTTGTGGAAACATTTCTATAGATGCTTCAGTGACCTCAAATCTGGAGGGTCTGATTTTCTTCTCAGCCTAAAAAAGGGTATTTTCTGCTGCTTCATATTCTTTCACATGATTCTGGACACTGAGTACCCACTCAGAGGCAAAAGTATTAATAACACTACACCTTTAATATTTTTGTATCTTTCTTTTGCAGAATCTTTTATCAGAATCTTATCCTAGGGTGAGAGACTTTAAACATAGCTGTACCTCTGTGTTAGTATGCAGTCAATTCCAGAGTTCTGGTTTAGCTTTAGGTCCTATTCTAGTTTGCAAGTCAGGGTATAAAGTATTTCTAATACCTTATAAGGGTATTTATCACAAATGTGGGGTTTCTACCTGTTGTAGCATTCCAAGCAACAACATAAATGGGAAAATCCAGAAAAAACATGAAAGAATTATCAAGTATGATAATTTATTTGACATTGGTCAGATCATTTGGGAGCATGAACTCAAGTTCCATTGAGTTCCACGATTTACATTTACTCCCATTGATACCATAAAGAAGCTCCAGAGCAGTCCCTTCATCCTTATTCTGGTAGCATCTCTTTCCATATGTACAGGACCACATGGTTTGTACCTGTGTGGTTGGTTTAGCTGTGCCTGCTCTGCAGGTGTTAATAGATCAGCCAGATCTATTGGAACATCCTGTGTGCACAGATGTGCCCAAAGGAAACTTGACAAGAGTTCTTTGTACCTGGGATTCTGTGGCTGGGCCCCTAAACACACAGGCAAAACTATGGGGGAAATAAAATGGTCTTCATTTTCAGACACCAAGTAGCAAGAAAAAACCTTTATTATGTTCCTTGTTGAGGTGGGGTGATGGATTCCAACTCATTGTGTATTCTGCATAGCCTTCTCTTTGGAACCAGACCACAATAACAACATACCTACTACATATGTGACTGGGAAACAATAATCAAGGCTTGTTTATATTGCTAAAATCCTGAAAATAGGAGCTCCAGTAAACTATAGCTATGTATAAATCAAAACTGAAATGTCATCCAAGTGTTCAGTCATATTTTGTGTTAGAACTGGAGGCAATTACATGTGCAACAGTCACCAACAAGCATGATTTGTATTAGGATCCATTGGCATGTCAGGTTTGTGACAGAGACATGTTTCAGGAATGTTACAGCACCCAGGCAATGCTTACAAAAGCAGACAACCAATTCTTTCTTGATATGCAGGTGCATTTTCAGTTCAGTCAGGTGTGTGGTAGTCAGAACTGTCAGAGCTTTAGAAGCATTAGCATTCTGTTGTACGTACTGGAGCTGTTATATTTGCTGTCTGTATTTACAGTAACATATCTTCATTGTGGCCATGTCATAGTCCCTGTTTACAGGATACTTGATCTAAATCCTACTATTTTAGGGAATAATGTATGATTATTATACTTACTGGTTTAAAGCCCTTTAGCTATTTTTTTACCTCATTAATACATTTCACTGCACATCTACACAGATTGCTCCATATTAGTTTAGCCATGCAATATAATTAGATTTGTCCTGTCTCAAACAGAATAATGTTGATAGGCAGGAATATGGGGGGGTTCTCACCTGGCACAGCCATGTAGACAGGCACTGACAGTCAGTGGGTTCCTGAGTCTTGGTGCTCTGTGTATATCTCAGATGGTATTTTCCTAAAAGCCTGCACACTACTTGAGTGCCTCTTTGACTGGTGTACATTGTCTTTGTGATCATTCCTGAGCTCACAGCTCTCATGTGCCTGCTTCTTTAGCATCGTTTGTTCAGCTGACTAAATGTTAGTCATAGGGAATACTTGGTGTAGAGATGGACATGAATACTTTCACCACAGCTACATATTGCACCTGAGAGTCAGAGGAGAAGGAGTTGTGTTCATGTGTGATGTTCAGGCTGACTCTTTCAAATAATGCGGGCTCAGTGTTTTCCATTTGCACTTGTTGACACAAGTTTTTATTTGTGAAGCTTTACAACAACATTTAGGCACTTGTTTTTATACATAACAGAGAAACTAAGAAAAAAGGGAAAGTGAAATATCCAAAACAATAAAAATTTGTTCCAGAAATTACCTTGCTTTTCCAGATTTCTAACACTGAAAATCTGAGTCATGGGAACTTCACTTACTTGGTGCATATGGGACATGGGCACTCCCTGTGGCAGGTCTGGAGAAGAAATTCTGCCCCTGAAACTATTGCAACACAGGGGAAAAAAAGAAAGAGTGTTCTGTAGGTTAAAAAACTCAGTATTTTCTTTGTTTTGTATTTTCTCTTCTCCATTTCTTCAGAGGCCTGATGCTGTGCTGCCAGCATCCTGTAGATTTGCTTGCCCCAAAAGGAAGGAGATGCCCAGAAGTGTCTCCCACAAACACAGGATCCTGTATTCTGTGCTAGAATTCTGTCTTTCAGGTCAGAGATGACCATTAGACTGACTATGTTGATTATGTCCAGTACTGAGAATAAGCACATTTCAAAATTCCGATTTTGGTTTCTGAATAATTGAACATTGGCTTAATTTCATGTGAAAAATTTGCATTGAAATAATTTAAATTTAAATTGGTAATATCACTGCTACTTAATGATAATTGTAATGTCTTAATTATTTACATCAAAGTAGATATTTTACTGTAATTAAACACTTTATATAATACTAATATTTGCTAAATTACAATAGGAAATTCCGTCTGTTTTATCACATTTTTATCTTTCTGTACCAGTAATGAATATTGATTGTGCATAAATAACTACAGATAAGTAATAGAGAACATGCTAAAGAGTTTTGTATGTTAATGTTTTGTGCTTTTTAAAATTCAATTAAATTTAATCTGGTGCAAATATTCTGGTTATCTGTGCCCCAACTTCCACTGAAATCCCTGCTTGGTTTTGAAGCTTTTCAGCAAACCAAAGGATCTGCACTTGTTTTCTCTCCCTTTCAGCTGTGCAATGGTTTGGAGCAGCCGAGGAAGCAGCAGCGCTCCGACCTCAATGGGCCAGCTGACAACAACAACACCCCTGAGGTGGGTGCTGGGGCTGGCTGTCCTTCTGCAGGCTGGCTGTCCTCCCGAGCAGTCCCTGGGGCAGGAGGCATCACTCTGGCAGCTGTGCCCCTCTCACACCCCTCTCACATCACTCTGGAGCTTTGCCCCTCTCACATCACTCTGGCAGCTGTGCCCCTCTCACACCCCTCTCACATCACTCTGGAGCTTTGCCCCTCTCACATCACTCTGGCAGCTTTGCCCCTCTCACACCACACTGGGGCTTTGCCCCTCTCACACCACACTGGGGCTTTGCCCCTCTCACACCCCTTTCACACCACACTGGGGCTTTGCCCCTCTCACACCACACTGGCACCTTTGCCCCTCTCACTTCACACTGGAGCTGTGCCCCTCTCACACACCCAGACGTGGGCTCTGTGTCTGTCCCTGAACTGACAGTGGGTACCACGTCTGCCTGCTCTGACAAGTCTTTGAGCTATACCCAGGAACTTTTGCTGCCTCATTGATTTTATGGAACTGGCCATGGCATGTACTCAAGCCTGAAATTTTCTGATGACATACAGAGTAGGGAAAACACTTCACAAGTTCTCCTTTTGGATTATGGGAGAGCAAAAGTAGCATCAAAAAGAACTAGTCTTCTCCTTCCATGCCTGCCCTGCACCAGTGCCAGTGTCAGTCCTGGCTTGGTGAGCTGTGAAGAGAGGCAGGGATGGACAGACCTGCTCTTGTCACTGAGGGCTGGAGCAAAGGAGCCATCTGAGAATGCAGAATGAGTTATGCTTGAGGTGAGGCACAAGGAAATGAAATTCAGACTTAAAAGCAAAAGTCTGTTATCTCAAAAGCATCTTTAGCCTGCAGTCTGTTCTATTAACAAAGAGGGACATTTCTGAAGCCTTTTCCCATACGGGAGAACGTTATTCCTGCAAAGAGGAGTGACTCAGGAGGCTGGCAAAGGATGAGGAATGGGAGGACTGGATCTGTTATTGAGAACAGAGACAGTAGAATAAAAAGAGCACTGGTGTGGCCCCTGCTAAGATGAGGTGTAATGCTGGATACTGTGCAGTCAGGGACAGTCCTTTTTATTCACTGACCTGGAATCTTGCTTTGTAAAACATGGTTAAATGTTCTTCATTGGAAAATCAGTCTGTCATTAATAGGCAATGTGATCTAATGGAGAAATTATTGGACTGGCAATTCTGGTTTGTTTTGCTCATTTGACAGCTGACTTCCTAGGTCATATTCATGGTCTTCCCTCTGCCTCCCTTAACTTTTGTGTTGGCATCTGCTTAAAATACTTTGAGACTCCAGGTATACTCTGTAATGGTTAATGGCTGTGATGTAATGTGTTGCACTGTGCTAAATAGTGGCTGTGTGACAGTGATCATCTGTTTAAATATAATATGAATTCATGTCTTTGTGTGAAAGTTATTTTGTTACAGCTATTCCATTTTTATTTCTCAACAGACAAAGAAAGTGTCTTCCTTTCCAAGTTTTGTTGATGGTAAGTTTGGCATCATCCGTAGTTAAAGAAGGACAAAGTGGAAGTAAATACTTAAATATATATTAAAGATCACAGTTCTGAAAACCAGTCAAATCCCAAAGAATACAGCTGAAAAGTTTAGGTATAAAAGTATTTAGTATTTTCCTGCCTCCCCATGGCAATGGGAGCATAGTGGTGATGAAGAGGAGGAGCACAAGGATTCAGGTGAAGGTGGAAACCACTACAAATCTGGAAGGAGTTAAAAAGGTGGTAACAGTGGGCCCCAGCAAGGTGGGGATTTATGAACATAAAAGAGCACTGGGTTCTTCATGGCCTGTCATTGCACTCTGGGAATCTCAGCTGTTGACACGGATGGAAAGGTTCTCCTGAACTGACAAAAACCCAGTAATCCAATCCTCTGGTTAGGAGAGCAATGCTTTTACATGGTTTTCTATTAAATATATTCTGTTTGAAGAAAAATAAGTCAATTTATTAACACAAGAAGGTGGACAGAAACAAAATAGGATTGTACTGAAAAACATTATCACTCTCTGATTCACAGAGAGCTGAAGAACTTTTTATGGGGAAAATGCAGCTCTTCCTGTAAAGGAAATGCCTGCACTGTAAAGTGAGGAATGACAGCAGGACACTTCCAAGGATCTGGCCCCTTAGATCTGCCATTACAACACACAATAGAGACGGTAAAAGAAAGTTAAAAACTTAATGCCATTCTTAAATCAGGAAAAGCTTAATGCAATTTAGAATAATATTAAAATGTCCAAGACGGTTTCCTTTTATTCAATCTCACCAACTTGACAGGCATCTTTTGTTTTCAGTAATTTCCTTGAAGAGCAAGAACAAGTGGAAAGATCAGAGATTGTCCCTTGAGACTGACATCTGAGGGACATTGCATGGAACACTTGGCATGTCCTGGCCAACAGGCCCTAAGCAGAGGTGAATTTAAACGCATTCCCCACGGGTGGCAGAGCCAAGAAAACAAGTCGGCACTTTGTAATAATCATCTGCCGATTGTCTGTTGGACAACTATAAGGCAGGGCCAGCATGCACAGAGCTTTAAAACAGGCTACAGAATTCACCTCTCACAGCATTTGCAGATACAATTGCAGATTTTAATTTTATTTGGATGAAAAGGTTATGTTTTTTGCTTTCCATACCAGTCAGCTCACTGCTCTGTTGGCAAGGGCTCAGAATATCCTTTTAGATGGCATAATACTTTTCCTTTTAGTTCTGTAATTTTGCTTTCTCTGATTTTTCCTACAGTTGCACAGTATGTGAGAACAAGCTGTCTATTAGGCTTTTTCTATTGGAGGTATTACATGGCATTGTCTATTACAAATAAATACATGGCCCACTAGGAGCTTATGATAGGTTATATGACTGCTCTCTGAATTCAAAGAAAAAAACACAGTTTTTATTATGAATTTGTATGTAGAGTCCCCAAAAGAAGAGGACCCTTCTGCACATGAGAAAGAATTCTGCCAGCTATCACTCCTGTTCTCCCCTGAGCTTGGACAGTGATACCACAACCATATTCTGGTTATATTCATATACAGTTTTAAAGCACTTTCAGCTTGACTCCTTAACTACAGTAGCTGTAGCTGTGTCTCTATTAATACATAGGATTTTTCATATGCCATGTGAACATAAAAAAGATAGATAACAGGCTCAAAAATATTGGAAATGCGTCTTTTTACTGTTAAAATTGTTTCGGTAGTAGGACCACTACAAGCTTGTGGTGATAGTAAGTTCTGTGTTCAGTGGTTCTGGCTTTTTGCTCTCTGTTGTATCCCCATAAATCTTGTTCCCTTGCACGGTAACAAGCATGATGAAGTAAAGAAATTAGCCTAACTATAGAAGTTGTAGATAGACATTCTCAAAGGCGATTTATGCCCTGTGTCCATGTACTCCTTATGCAGAATCTGCTGCCCTGCCACACGTCCCAGGCTCTCAGTGACCTCATGGGTTGTGAGAGTTCAGCAGGAAGGTGAAGGTGCTTCAGTGCCTTCAGTGCAGTCCCTGAATACTGCCTGAATCCTTGGGTTACACAGGATTTGAGACATTAAAAATGTGTTCCTCACAGATTATTAAGTTCAATTATGCTGAATTATTGAATTGGTATTTTTTCTTATTTTATGAATACAAAAGTTAATTTTAAAAGGTTTGCACCTTGTCTGCTTAGTCTAGAAATGTTTATACTTGTTGCAGAAAACCAAGTAATCTCTATTGCACTGATAAGATGGTGCAGAAATTAAGATTTTTCAGAAATAGTTACCTAATGCTTAAACACCAACACTCAATGTAAAATTCCAGTCATTGCTCACATCAAACTAACCTTCAAGTTTGAAATCTATTTCTCCTTCTGCTCCTCATCAGTAAGCTTACACATGCTTGCAGTCAAGGTTGTGCTTAAGTGCTCTTCTGAGCTGGGACCTCAGCCAAGTCTGCATTTTTGTATTATTTAAAGCAGAAAGGAGGGAAGAAGACACTCAGGTAACCCAATCTGACCCTGGCAATTTTCAGTATCATTCCAGCCTTCCAACAGATGTCTTATTTTACCTGGCAAGTGCTTACGTTGCCTTCAGAATGGTAAATGCCTGTTGGAAATCTTTTCTGCCCAATGAGGGTTTTTTGGTAGGTTTTTTCCCATATTGTCTCTTTCTGTAAGCATTTTAGACATGCTGGTGATTTATACATGATGTAGCAGACGCTGTTGCTTGTATAATGATTCTGCAAAAATCACTTTCTAAGGCTATGAAGAGGTGATGAAACTATATCCAACCAAAAAGCCCCAGTCTTTAAAGAATCCCAATAAATAACATTCAGATTATAAAATTGCTTAACATCCTGGGTTATTTCCATGTTCAAGAAGTTTTTCATACAAATTAGTTAAAAATGCCATTGCTGTCACCAAACAGCCAAGACATGAGGAGAAATTGTTGTGTAGCCCATTCATGACTTGGAAACCAAGACAAAAATATCTTGCTTAGAGATGTGCAAAGCACAGATAGAACCAGAAGTGGGTCAAATTCAACATATTTGAAAATAATTGAAGAGAAAACAGAATCCCAGACAGAAAACAAACTTTCCTGAGTTCATCCAGAGCTTTTGGGATGGAAAGCAAACAGATGATGGGACTATATGTTTTAAATAGTCAACACAACCCTTTTTGTTGACAAATCCTGCAGACTCTTAGAATTTTGGTCTTTGCTTGATGTGGTAATGAGTGTATTAGAATTTCCACCAAAAATTTTACTTGTCTTCAGACACAAAGTATTTCAAGAAAATTAATGTAAATTACCTACTGAAGGAGTTTACTTAAACTGATTTAAACATCATATGAGTAAGCATATTTCAGAGTTAAAGCAATCTGGATTCAATTTAGCCAGATTTACTTAGCCTGCAGTGAATAAAGGAAAACAAAATTAAAAGCACTTTAATTTTGAATGAGTCTGTTGATGCAGGTATCTAATGAAGTTTTGCTAACTTAACATTGAATTCACATCTTTAATTAATTTCCCTCTCTGCTACCCCTGAAACAAGATGTCACTATAAAGTACAGATGTAGGAGACTATTTGAGGCCTAAAAAGACATATGAATAGCACCCTCAGAAAGGTACCATATACAATACACCATCCATCTGCTGAAAAATGGAATGGTACAAAGATGGAAGCAAAGAGGAGCAGAGATGTGGGAATGGAGTTCTTGGGGGATTTTCAGGTTGATTCCATTCAGTGAGATGCAGAGATGTGTGGGTGTTAGCAACACTGCTTGAAGAGAAAAGTCACTGCTTTTAATCATGTTTATTTTCTGTTGGAAGAGTTCTGCTAAATTGGAATGGGAAAATGAAGGACAAGAGTGCCCTCTAAAAGTTAAATGTGCAAACCACTTTTTACATTTAATCAGCAATAACATGCCATAAATTCTTCTGCACATAATAATCTTCCACATTGAATTGATTATAAATAAATTGAACACTGAACAATAAACCTTTTTTTTCTTTAAATTAACATTCTTCTTTGGTGTAATTTTCAAAAATTGTGTTAGAAGGTGGGCAAGTTGATCCAGCTCAAAGCAAATTTTTTTAATAAAACTGTTGAGGAACAAAAAATATTCACTATTATGAGATTTCAGCCAAACTCTGGAATGACTGGTTTTTACTTTTGATCTAATCAAGTTAAACATAAAACTTATCAGGATGATGAGCATGGTCCCAGTATGATATAAATACTATCCTTTATTCTCTTCTCCCTGCCCCCTTTTAATCCCTTGAAAGAAACCACTTACAAAATACAAGTTAATGTTAGAATTCCACCTAATTCGCAATGTAATTAATCCTGAGTGTATCTGTTGAATGAAGGCTAAAAGGAAACTTGCTCTGAATTCAGGCCTTACCCATGACTGAAGAGCATCAAGAGGCCTGCTTTGCTTCTTTCCCAAACTTTCTCAACTGTTGAGTTTCATTGTGTACTTTGCTGAAGTGAAGTACACCTTTGTGCTCACTGTTCAGCAGTATTTTGGCCAGACTTGATGTTAGGGACTGTTACAAATATCTATAAAAAAAAAAGTGACATCACAACTCTGTATTTAAAACAGAAGTTTGGCTCATGCTCTGTACAGTCATATGTATAAACAGTAAGAAGGTGATGGCAAAGGTACTTATTAGCATTTCTGAAACTCGCAAATAATCCTAAAGTGTTTAACAGTGCAACACAGGAAGAATTCTCCAATTACTTTCCTATAGAATTCCACAGTCAAACCATTGTGCAGTGTTATAAATACTGTATGTTCAACCGTATGTTGGTTTTTTGGGAGGAAATAATTATAGGGAAACCCGGCATTTATTTTGCACTAGATTTCTTCTTTTCATGTTAGAAAAGATATTAAAAAGGTACTTCAAGCTTCAATACCCTCCCTCCATTTCTGATCTGGTCCCTTTGCGAGGCAGTAACTGAGTCCTGTGTCAGTTCCAGGCCCGTGCGAGCCCGAGGACCTCATTGATGGCATCATCTTCGCAGCCAACTACCTGGGCTCCACACAGCTGCTCTCCGAGCGCAACCCCTCCAAGAACATCCGCATGATGCAGGCCCAGGAGGCTGTCAGCAGGGTCAAGGTGTGGGGCAGTGCTGCTCTGGGGTGTGGGGTTTGGGATAGTGCTGCTATGGGGTGTGGGATAGTGCTGCTGTGGGGTGTGGGATATCCCTGCTCTGGGGTGTGGGAGAATCCTCTGGGGTGTGGGGTATGGGCTATCCCTGCTATGGGGTGTGGGGTATGGGATAGTGCTGCTCTGGGCTATGGGATAGTGCTGCTCTGGGGTGTGAGGTATCCCTGCTCTGGGGTGTGGGATATGGGATATCCCTGCTCTGGGGTGTGGGATATCCCTGCTCTGGGGTNCTGGGCTATGGGATAGTGCTGCTCTGGGGTGTGAGGTATCCCTGCTCTGGGGTGTGGGAGAATCCTCTGGGGTGTGGGGTATGGGCTATCCCTGCTATGGGGTGTGGGGTATGGGATAGTGCTGCTCTGGGCTATGGGATAGTGCTGCTCTGGGGTGTGAGGTATCCCTGCTCTGGGGTGTGGGAGAATCCTCTGGGGTGTGGGGTATGGGCTATCCCTGCTATGGGGTGTGGGGTATGGGATATTCCTGCTCTGGGGGCCCTGAGCCGTGTGAAGGTATGAGTGCCCTCTGATCCCTTTGGAGCTGATCCCCAAAGGGTGCAGGATCTGCAGCTCAGACCTCTCCTGAAGTGCATATCTATCTATATGTCTACATAAGTATTGATCTGGTACTGTAAATACCATTAGTTTCCAGTGCTTGTTAGAAGAATACATACAGTATCTCTAAGAAGCAAAATACAAATTACTCCAGAGTCTATTCAAAATTCTTTGGAAGCTCTATGGCAAATTCAATCATCAAAGACAAGTTGGAGATTGCAATTAAAAAATATTTCAATGGCAAAGCACAGGATATTTATTTGACTCTGATTTTACTCTTATTAATTCCTTTAACTCACTGCAAACTGAGAAGATTGCTCTCACTATATTGAATTATTACTTTTTTAGGAGGAGAACATCCATTATTGTTGTGCTTGGGTTTGGAGTTATTTACTGTGAATAATTCCTTTGTAAATAACGTAGCATAGGCTGCTTCATACAGCTGTGTAAAGAAAATACTCTGTGTTGATAATCCAAGTAGGAGATTTTTATTTTAGAATTTTTTGTGACTCTGCTGTAAATACCTCATGTGCATAAACACATGGTTAGAAATAGGCAGGTTTGAATGCTAATAGAAAAAGTATGTGCTTAGTCAATAAAATATTTAATTGCTAAAAATTCCATAGTTTTGGAGGAAACCAGTTTGGAAAAAACACTAACTTATCAAGAGGCATGTCAAGATTGACGATTGATTTGGCATTTAGAAACAAATACAATGCAGGAAAGGTCAGTTCTCTAAACTTTTCAAACCTCAGAGTTTCCATTTAGCATTGTGATGTCTCAAGCTACAGTAATTGTTGATGGCATGGCAGTTAAATCTCTAAAAACTGGTTTGTATATTAATACCAATCCTAATCTGTCAGGGGTACTTGACTACTTTAGGCAGTCATGGAAGAGCACTTGAGTTATGTTTTATTCAACAATAACATGTAGACATATGATTAATGTGTATAGAAAACCTTGGCTTTAAGGGAGGTCGTGCACTGCCATTTCCAACTGCTGTAAATTTAGCAGGGTAAGTGTCAAGAGCAGCTGTTACCAAACAGCACTTTAGAACCAATTGTTTTGGCATCAGTTGAGAACATGTATAGTGCCATTAAATCCAATTATCTTGAGAACTGCAGAAGGTATAAAAAATCCTTTCTCCCACTGCCCACAATATTTTAATTTTCAACAGCCTGGATTCATAGTCCAAAGGTTTCCCTGACTTCCCACACTGTCTTTTCTCTTTCCTTGTGTGTACATCTGTCTGCATTCTTTTTTTATGCTACTTCTCAGAGGATGCAAAAGGCGGCTAAAATCAAGAAAAAAGCGGTGTGTAAACTGTTTTTCTTGAATGCTAATGTTTACTTACATTTTTGTTGTCCTTGTTTTCCATGGAGTGTTCTGTCTCTCATTATGGATCCTCATGAAGTTGCCATTTTGTTTTCTTCTTTGTTAAGCAGTAGAATAGTGAATGGAGTAAAATGAGCTCATTTTCTCCATTGTTTGTTTGCTGCAGTGCCTGTCTGCTGCCCTTCTTCTGCTGAATACCTGTGATTTGTTGAGTCCAGATATAGAGCCATTGTTATCTGGGAGGTGTTCTGACTGTAATGCTTATTTTGATTTTACTAACCAAAGCAGGGACATGTACATGTATTTCCTACGCTCGTGACTTACTGCATATTTATTACTGTTGATATTTAAAAACAAAATAAATGTCCCACATAGTAGCCGGAACAATTCCTACAGGAAACATTTCACTCAGTTAAAAACAATACTTCAGTTAACTAAATACAGTTAACAAAAATATCACTACAAGGATGGAAGCAATACAAGTAGTTTCTGCCAAAGTATGTGCTTGCTGTGTATTTTGCTGGATGATAATTCAAATAAAATGAATCTGAATGAACTACAGGCATAGCTAAGTCTTTATAACTTAAAAAGAGAGCAGTGAATCCATTGTTCCTCCTTGCACTCTCAAAGAACCAGTCTGGCCTGCCTGCTCTGTGACCATGTTCTCTAATGGGATATGGAATTGTTTCCCCAGTGAGCAGTCTCAGGTTGAGGTCTAAAAGTCAGTTGATGGCTTTCTGTGACTTGAGAGAAATATTAGTTCAGTGCTTAGTTCTTTATTTTCCATGAAAAAAATACAACTAAAATCCCTAAAGCACACTGCAGTACTGAGTGTGAGCTGCACTTGTTTTTGGGGAGCTCAGTGGGGATGGAAGGGCTAAGCAGCTGGTGGAGACTAAGGCACTTCTCAGCTCTCCCACTTCCCCCCTTCTGGTGCCTCAAGTACTGAAGTGCATCAGTGAGAAAGTGGGCAAGAAACAGCCATACTTCTTCTGTTCTGGCTATGAAAAGAGAATTTTAATACATGAGCTGCCAGTCCCACAGGCTCCAAAATGTCCCTCTCACCAGAGAATCAGAGTATGCTTCACTCCTTCTATGCAGTAAATGTACTCGTTGCATGTATCTAGAAACACCCTTGAACAGCCATCTTTGTACTGGTTTGAAGTGCAGTTTGCTCACATCACATTATCCTTGAAGAAATCAGTGAATCCATCATTCTAAAAAGAGAACTAAAAGTCCTGTTGTAACAAAGCATCTGTCTTTCAGACTTCAGAGGGAGATTCCCAGGCCTTGACTGAAGTGGATCTGTTCATCTCCACCCAGAGAATCAAAGTTTTAAATGCAGACACACAGGTAAGTTGTGATTGAAACTCTTCAAGAATAATGTTGAGTTAGACTCAGTGTATGCTCTTATATGATTAGTGGGACACGTTCTTAAATTTGGATAAATTCACTGCTGTGAGAGTATTTTGAAAGAGCTCCTATTGCTGTAACACTTGCCAGTATAGTAATCCCAGTTTTGCTTATTTGATGTATTGGAAGAAGTCTGCATGTTCCTGAGAGCTATAATTCAATGTAGAGAAAGATTCCAAAGTCTTTCAGAATGCATGTACACTGTTCCTCTGAAACAGGTTCAGAACCCAGATTTACAGCCCAACAGAGAAGTCATAGAGAAGTCATTTGCTGCTTTGACTAAGTCATTCATATCCTGCCATTTGTAACATTTAATCCCTTTTTTTCTATAAATCACATCTGAGCCACTGCCCTCTTCCTAAGGTAAATTATTAATCTTCCATATAAAATCAGCATCTGGAGACCACATCAGTGACCAACCTCATCTTCTGTGAATACTTATATATTCCACAAGAGGCCATCTTCATAAGAAGGAGTATTTTAAGAAATTTACAATTAAATATATATAATTTATACATTGATCCAAATATTTAGTGTAACAATCTCACAAGATCTCTTAGACTTTGATCATGCTTATAGAAAGTCTTTAAATTTTCCTTCTTATGAGAGGTGTTGAAAAGGGAAATTTTAGCAATGTAATTTTCTTTAGTTTTCACTAAAAAACTTGGTTGTATGCAGTTGAAAAATAGTAAGACCAGAAGCTACACTAAAGAACAAATGATTTAGAAAGTATGTAGTTGAGCTAGATAGAGCCAAACTGGAAAATTCATCTTTGGAAAACTGCTTTGAGTGACCTTACATTGTCTTTTTAATGATACTCTTGCAGAATTAGGAAGACTTTATTTAGATTTGGGGTTTTGTTTAGTAGCAGAACAGGATTACAGTAAATAAGTTTAACTGTCAGAAAGAGACCAAGACAAACAAACCCTTTGTAGGCAGTTTGTGAGTGGAGATGAACAAGAGTCAGCACAGATTTGTCAGAGGTAAATCACGTCAAATCAGGCAGGGTTTTTTGTGACAGGGAATGTATTTGTCCATGGCACAGAAGCAGCACATGCCACCTCTTGACTCAAGTAAGGCTTTTGTTTCATATGATATTTTCTACATTATCTGATATAGACACAAGAAATAGAGGCAGACTAAATAATTTCTGAGTATAATTATGTCTTCTGTATTACCATTTATAAGGCAATATAAAGAGAAAAAGAGCAGAATGAGACTCACAAGCATGTTTCTGTAATAAGAAATTCAATATTCATTATTCTCATAGACAGCTTGGCAGATGGAAAGAGAAAATGGTTATTGAACTTGTGTCTTGGTGTCTAAGATCAGAGTTCAGAAATATCATGGCTAACTGAAGAAATTAACTGAAACTATAAGAGATACTTGGATAAAGATAAATGTAGCACTCTACATTTAGGATTTTGTTTTGTTTTCAATTAGTATATAATGGAAACCATGAAGCACTTAACTTGTTCCTGAAATGTAGGAGGGCATTACTATCCTTGAATATGAGAGGAATGATGGTATCTCCAGGAAATGGATTTTTTTCCTTTTAACATAAGTAGATGTCCTTAACATGCCACTAGAACTCCCAAGAGAAATAGCCAGATGAGGAGTAGAATTTCCTATCTAACTTGGGCAGCAACATTTACAATCTGCCAGCCATAAATCATCTGATCCTGCATTTCATCCATGATAAGCAATATCACTATTTGCTACGGCTCAGCGTTTTTGTGAGCTTATGGTAAATATGCATCATCCAGAGAGTATATTATCAAAGGTTATGACTAATTTTTGCATTAGCAGAAATAAAATGCTAATCACTATAAAGATTACTACAGACAATTATTGATTAGTGAACAGCTACAGTTTATAGTTAGAATGTATGGCAGTAGATAGGTAAGTTCTCTTTGCTGAGTAAGGATTAGTCTTAGTGGAAGTCACTCTTCTTACTTCTTTAAATAGTTCAACATTTCAGCTAAACACCAGTCCTTTTAAAAATAAAAGAGGTAAGTCCTTTGAGGTAGACCATAAACATCATCTTATTCTGAATCCCTGAGATTTCTAGTGATGCAAATAGTCTAATACAAGCTGTTCAACTGGATGAAAATAGTAACATCGGAAATTATTGTAATTCCAAGCTCTCTGGTATTTGCCCTGGTGGAGGTTTTTTGGTTTCATTTTTGGGAGTGATTTTTGGCTTTGGATTTTGTTTTTTTGGGGTTTTTTTTTAAGTGTGTCTTTCAGAGAGCTGTAACAGACTTATTCCCATGATTTTTTAGCATTTTTGGCTTGGTAACGTTTTACAGTGCTAGTGGAGTTTCCTGCCTGGTGTAATTACCATAGGCTATTTCAGCTGGTGTGACAGCTGGCAGAGACAATCTGTACTTTCATGGCTTCATCAATTATATAAAACCTATTTCTGCAGCATGCCAAACGTGTGTTAATCCATCTGTAGTGGTGTGTAGCTTACATCATGTAACAGCAGATTCCAAATCTAAAATTCTCCTTTAGCAAATGCCATGCAGCAGGTTCCCAGTGCTGGTAGCACCAGTACCAGTCCCACTGCCAGGCTGGAGCAGAGCCAGCTGTGCTGGTTTGTGCCCTCAGCAGCACCAGGAAACGGCACCCCTTGCAGCTGGTTGTGCATTTGGTTGCTGAACAGACAGCCCAAGTTGAGCCCCTGTCCAGTATAAGCAGCTTTAGTTTGGCCACATGTGAGAGGAGCTGCTTTCTGTGCCACAGCTCTGGGCACAGCCCCAGCACAGATGGCACAGCAGCCTCTCCAGCTCCCTGCTCAGGCACTGCACGGGAGCTGGGAGTGAAGCAACTGGGAACACTAGCAAAGAAAAAGAAAGACACAGAGATCACCAATGTGTGTGTGCAGCACATATCTCTGGTGGAGGATTGGTGCCATAAAATCATCTGACTCATTGGGCTGGCTAATTCAGGCTCCCACAGGACTGCATCTCTGGAAAGCTTGGGAGAACACTTAGGTTTTGCTCCTTCAGGCCTTTGAGCTTCAGGAGGGGCAACAAACAGGATTCTAAAAGAATTTCTTAGGCAAAAAAAGGGAGAATCTGGGAGAAAGGGGGAATCTAGACAGGAGAAGACAGAACAGTGGTTTTGAAACAGGCTGAGAAAGGCTGAATTTCTAAGGACAAATATAAAGACAACAGGGATGAAATGGATGGGACTAGAAAAGGGATGAGGGAAAGAACAGAGAAGCAAATAGGCAGAGACAGAAGAATTCATGAGAAAGTAATAAAGCAGAGAGGGTGAAAAAGAGATATTGGTATTGGAAAATGGTGTATAATGGAATATGAAATGAGTAAAGAAAAAGTCAAGTCACAAGTAAGTCAAAAGTAAACACATGTTTACAGTCACTAGATAATATTTGCCTTATTCCTAATTGTAATTGCCCTACACAGGAAAAACGTGGGAGGGCTGAGGGGAATGACTGCTTTCATCCCTTCAAGGGGAAAAATAAATAAAACCCTTTTGAGTAACTTCTGTATGATGATACAGACACAAAGATCCTCTTGGCAGGTGAGGTTAAACGCCTTCATTTTCCCTGTCCATTCACTCTTGTGCACACTGCATGTGTGATTGCACCCTTACACTGCTGAAAGGCAATTATCTCTGCAGAGCTCCTGGGATCCTGCTGAGAGATTCCTATTATAAAACATTTCTCCATACTGACAGAAGTGCTGGAATCCTCCAGAGCCCCTGCAACCCTTAGAGAAACCCCCCAAACCATGTCCTAACTGCTACTTTTCATACTTTAGGCATAAGCATAGGGCAGTTTATTTCAAGCCTGAGAAGAATCGTTACAATAATTTTATGGGTAATGATTATCTTCAGTAAGACAGGTAGTCCTAAGAAACAATGTTAATTTATATTTTTCTCTGTCAAGTTAAATTGTACTGAAGTTCTTAAAACAATTACTTTTGTTGACTTGCAGAACCGTCTTTCTTAGGCCTTAGAAATTTGTTCAGCTGATGGTAAACTAATACCAAGCTTTTTATAGAAAGAATGCTGCTGCTTAGATAAATTACTAGAAACATGAATTCTCTTACACAACATTTTTTATTCAGATTCAGGCAGAATTTGGCAGATATTTTTAACTGTTCAGGGTGAGGGGCAGAGGTGGTCAGGACACATCCTCAGCTAGTCTGATCAATAAAACTGTTATGCTCCTGGTTGTTTCTAGTTTGAGCATTACAATAAAGTCTGGAAAAACTCTCCAAACTGACCAGTGACCCAATCAAAGGAGCAATTTTCAGATGGGCCCTTTCTGTTTCTTAAAGAAGAGTTCATCTTTACAAGGGCAAGATACGTAAAGAAGGGACAGAAAGCTACCAAAGCATGGCTTGAAGGCACCTTCTTGGTCTTTGTTGCAATAGAAAGCTTTATCTTAATTAAACTAAGTACTTAGCATAATGGTTTAGGGTGAGGAGGGACAGCACAGCCATGCAGTGAGAACAGCAGACAGTCACTGAGTGTCTCCTCAGGAAAAAATGTAAATCATCACTGCCTTAAAATGCCACTTGAGGGCTTCTAGGGGTCCTTATAGCTGGGAGGCTTTTTCTAGTATTTTATCTAAATAGTCAAAACATTTGCCACACAAGCATTACTAACACAAGTTAGATTACCTTTTTCCCTAGAAATTTTTCTTCCTCCATAATTACACACAGACTTCAGTAACAGTGATTTTCTTCAAGGTGCTTAAAGGAAACACAGTCAATCAGATTTCTTGATTGCATGAGCATTTCTGAAACTCTCATTTTAAACCTGAAATGTTTACATGCCTTCTTACGTTATGAAACATCTTGCATAGCAGCACACCTTTCTGAGAACTTAGAGAAGTTTTGACTTCTTATTTGATTTTAAAAAAACAACAACAAAACCCACCAAAACCAAAAACTAAAGGAGAAATCAGGTTGTTCATACAGTATCTCAAATAACACTTGTATAAAAGTACAAGTAATTGTCTAAAACATTAGTGCAAACAAGTGTATCATTCTGTTTGTCTTTGCAGTCTTAAATACAACCTTTGGAATGATCACTGTAGCAATGGCACATACATAGTTTTATTAAAATAACACTATACATATAGGATCCTTTTAATGAAAATGAGACTGCTACTGTTGAGCCACATTAATTTAGTCATACTTAATGCTGAGTTCAGAAATAATAAAAATTACTTGAAGGTTCTTCCTTCTGGGACCCCATTGCTCTTTTATATAAGAAACCATTGATAGAAGCATGAACTAGAGATAGAAACAAAAGATGAAATAGTCATATCTGGAACAAAATAAGTTTAGTGACAACATGTGTTTCTCTGACTTCAGATGTGCACTCAAATAAAGATGTTTTCACTTAAAATCATTCTCACAGGCAGTGGCTCTCCTGAGTTGAGTTCTCCCAGCACAACCAAATGGGCAGCATAATGACTGTGACTGGAATAGGATTCTGACTGTGAACCAAGACACTAGAGCACTTCCCTCCAAACTGGGCTGAGATAGGGAGGTAGCCAATAAAGTGTTAAAAGTTCTGCCTGCAGAGAAGGTGAAATACTGAAATACTACCTTCATAGTTCTTTACAAAGGAAGTATTATTTTGCTGTATATGAGAAAATGTTACCTTAGATATTATTGGTATTACAGGACATCGTTAAAAAACCAGAAAATTCTAACATCTTCTCATATCTATGATTTTCATAAAACTTCTTCTCTCATTGTGAAATGCATCTGTTTCATGCAGCAAAATCAATAAAAAAGGGAAACAGATTTTTCCAACTCCATGAAAATATTTATAAAACAGTGTAGTTCTTCCTTCTTGCTTTATAATAACACCCATAGTGTATTTCCTCAGACAGCACTTCCATTGAAGGCAGCTCCTTGAACAGCCACTCGTCCCTCCATGGGGAGTTTGGGCCCATCCACTGTGTAGGGAATATCAGATCTGGGCCTGCAGAAAGTGCTGCTCTGGCTTTTGCCATTCTCAGGCAACAGGCCATCCAGGAGAGAGGAGGTGCAGTAGTTGCAGGACAGCAGAAGGCAGGAAGAGCCACTTTGTTTGTCGTTGCTTGCCCAGGAGACGATGATGGATCACGCGCTGCGCACCATCTCCTACATCGCCGACATCGGGAACATCGTGGTGCTGATGGCGCGGCGCCGCATGCCCAGGTCGGCGTCCCAGGACTGCATCGAGACAACGCCCGGGGCTCAGGAGGGCAAGAAGCAGTACAAGATGATTTGCCATGTCTTTGAATCAGAGGATGTAAGTAATGGAATGGAATTTATTGAAACAACATATGTCACGTAGAGAATCGCTGAAGTCAAAATTAATTAATGGGATATCAAATTGTTTATTCATCCTGGATTAGATCCCTTAGTTTAGTGGTTTGGCACAAAACAACACATATATGCCTCGTACTCTTGGAACGAGATGGAATCATTCCGTACCTCTTTCAAAGGGAAGCCAAATTGCCAAGAACATTGACTTGGCAGGCCTGGCACAAGGCTGCCCTCTGCCCAGTCCTTATTTCCTATGGCTTGTTTACCTGTACTTGATATACATACTCTCAAATATGACAATTGATCCTTTGATGTTTAAGAACACATTCAGCTGTTTATTTTTCACTTATCTTTTTTTATTTCTAGCAAAGATTATAAATAAGAATTTTTATATAGAATCATAGAATGGCTTGGGTCAGAAGGGACCTTAATGATCACCTGGTTACAGTCTCCTGCCACAGGCAGGGACACCTTCTGCTACATCAGGTTGCCTAGAACTCCATCCAACCTGGCCTTGAACAATTCCATGGATGGGGCAGCCACAACTTCTCTGGGCAACCTGTGCCAGGACCTCACCACCCTCACAGTAAAGAATTTCTTCCTAATATCTAATCTAAACCTACTCTGTCCTGTTACTACATGCCTTGTCACTGCATGCCCTTGTCCAGAGTTTCTCCCCATCTTTCTTATAGGCTCCCTTCAGGTACAGGAAGGCAGAGCTAAGATAGTTTTGTTCTCTATACTTATAGAAATTTTTCTTCATGGTCATTACTCTCACTTATCCTTAGTACTTCTATACAACAACAAACATAATTTCAATCATTTTATGCCATAAGATACTCTGAGATCCAATACTGTATAAGCCCTAACCCACTTTTTGTTAAAATTTTGTTCAGACAGAGGAGTGACCACTTCAGAATGCAGGTTCCAATTTTCATTTGCATCAGAAATACTAAAAGGTGAAAGAACCTGGAGCCATTCTGAAATCAAGATTGCAAAAGTAGGGGTTGTAAAAGAGTTCTGTACCTCTCTGCTCTACACCCTGTTTCACTGCTGTGAAAGGCCCTGACATACCATCCCATACCTCCTGTGGCAAAGAAAGATGACCTTGCTTTACTGCTCTTGTATATCCAGGTTTGCTTCTGTAGCAAAGTAGATACTTGAGTCTGAAGTGGGTGACCAGGGGACTTCACCCTAAAACATTTATGGAAAAATAGACCAAGCTTAGTGAAACGGAAACTGGAAAATTCGTTGTCTGTTTCTAATTTGACAGCAAGAGGCAGTACTAAATATTTCTCATAATTATGGTTGTATATTTTTGAGCTAAGCAGTCATTTTCATTACTTTAAAGTAATTAAGCCTGTGAAGGAGAAGTGTCATTGTCTAAAGGTTGGAGTGCTAGACTGGGGTTCTTCTGAGACCTGGTTATCCCAGCTCTGTCACTGCTTTGCTGGGCTGACCTATTCAAACAACTTAATTACATTATCTCTAAGTTGTGCATAATGCTGAAGACTTTCATAAACAGTCACAAGACCTTGGAGATATAGATAAAATTAAGATGTGAGAACAGGCTGCTACTGTCAGTAACAAAATAAAGTATGACATCTGCAGATGTTGGCTTTGAGAATGCAGAATGGAGGCAAAACCAAAGGACTCACTACAGAGAAAGCAATAGCAGGGGAATTCAAAAGAAGTCCAGAAGGACTAGGGATAAACTTTAGTAATGGAACGATATGAAAATGTTCTGGATGACTTCTGTACTACTGTATTACCACAGACCTCGTGGTACAGTGAAAAGACTTGAAAATATGTTTTAAAAGGTGAAGAAAAAATTTGTTTCTGGCTGGGCTACTTATGGCCTTGATTTTCTAAAATCATTTTCCAGTCAAACAGATTGGTGCTTTTGTGTACTGCAGCACAAATGAGATAAGAAAATCATCTTTTAGCATCAAAGAAAGTACACCATCAGTAGATTGTAAGAAGATACACATTTATAATGTCCAGAAAGCCCTGTGCATCCTTGGTGGATTTAGCATGTACCTACTGTCTGAGAAGGTGTGTTGCATTTCCAGAATAAAGGTTTGATTGTAAGATGCAAAGGGAATTATTTATATTCCCAGATGACAGAATACAGAACCCAAACACCTCAAATATGTGAAACTCAGTGTGGCATTCTCCTGTGAGCTGCAGTAAACTCAAACAGGAAACCAAATAATTCAGGTGTGGACAAAGCAGACTATCGGTTTCTTCTCCTGATCTCGCCTCTGTTGCTCTGTGCTCGCTTGCCATCTAGTGGAATGTGCAGATAAGTGCTCCAGAATTTAAGAAAGGCGATTTTGAAAAGGTGTTCTCAACATTAGCAAGCAATAATCATGGCTCTGGATGCATTCTTGGAATCATCCCTGACATTGCTAGTCAAGGTGTTTATGGGAATGGCTGTTCTGTGTGCAGTGGCCAAGTAGGGGAAGTGCTGATTTGCTGAGAATATGAGACAGGCATTGTGGCAGTAACAGGAGAGCAGATGGTTCTGTTGAAGCATTGTTTTCCTATAAAACCAAGGTAGAGAAGCAGCAGGTGACACAACAGCCAAAATCATCAGTGCATGTGTGTGAAGGTATGTGCAAGCAGAGCAGCCCCTCTCTCATCACTCCTGCAAACAGAGTGTTCAGAAGCAGCGTCTGTGCCAGTCCTTCCTGTGAGCTCTGTGCCACACTGGTACAAAGCCAGCACTCCCTGGTGTTCCTTGGCACGGGGACATGGGCAGCATATGGCTCCTTGCTGCTGCTGCAGGTACTTGTGAAGGGGAGCAGCAGGGCTTTTACATGGAGTTTGCAATTTGATTTGGGATGTGACGAATTTGGTCCATACAACAGACCCTAAAGGGACTGTCCTGCTTATGGTGGCCAGGATGAATTTGTCACTGTGTGGGTGTGGCAAGGGCGAATTTGTCACTGTGTGGGTGTGGCCAGGGCTGTGTATTCTACACCCTCTGTGTCATTGCTCATGAACTGCTAATAATGGATCATTTGCAGCAGCTGCCCAGGGCACACCTGGCCCCTCGGGCTACAAGCTGAGTGTTCAGGAACTCTGTGAGAGAAGGAAGTTTTCCTGTCTTCACAGCAATGACTCAGGTGTGATAACTTCCCTCTAGGGAGTCCTCAGCACCTTCACACCCAGCCTGAGGGGTCATGTCTGCTAATGGGCCATCAAGGAGTATCCCATTGCTCACAGAGTAAATCACCCACTGTGAAACTCCTCGTCCTGGGGGAGATACTGGGCATTCCCACCTGAACCTGAGCATAGATAATCTTGGGGTTTGGGGACTTCTGGTACCACTTGTGGGATCCATAGGAGGACCAGAACCTCAGCCAGACTGTGACCATCATCCTCACCACCAGGTTTTCCTTTCCTTTTACTTTGTACTCGGGGGGCCCATGTGGGGCTCAGCACAGCAAGCTCCATTCTGTTCGTGCCCCAGGGTGCTGGGCTGTGCATGGGTTTTATGGGTCAAATGGATTTTTTTCTCTGTATCATTGTAGTTATTGTGGTCTTTTTATTGAGTTGTAATTCTGACCTGTAATCTCTTTCTGAGTTGGGTTAACTTCTCCTGATGGTTTACCTTTAAACCAGCGCAGTGACTTTATATCCATGCTAATGCAGAAACTTTACAGGTTCCTTTATTTTGATTGTCTTCAAATCCAATTTCTCTCCTGGTTTCTTGTGTTTTCAGTGGTAAATTGTTTACCCATCCTTTCTCTGAGCTGTGTTTTGTTCTACATTCCAGGCACAACTGATAGCTCAGTCCATTGGCCAGGCTTTCAGTGTGGCTTACCAAGAGTTTCTAAGAGCCAATGGAATTAACCCAGAGGATCTCAGTCAGAAAGAATACAGTGACATCATCAATACCCAAGAGATGTACAATGATGATCTCATACACTTCTCCAATTCAGAAAACTGCAAAGAGGTAAATTAGTTCTGGAATTTCATTTCAGATTGGTCCATTTTTTTCCATAGGAATGTTGTTCTTGGAAATATTTGCATCATTAGGATGAGGTTACAGTTTCAGGATGTGTGGCTTCATCAGTATGAGGCTACTAAAATCAGCTTTATAAGTTCTTAGAATGTCTTGTTTTCATTTTCAGGGTCTTTCTGTTTTCCACTGCAGAACAGTAATAAAGTACATTTATACCTGATGTAGATAAGCTCTGTGCTATTCACAGTACACAGTGTAAGGTGATTTTATGTTTTACCACAGTATGGATATGGAAAGAGAGACAACAAAGCTGTGGGATGCTGGTTGGTTCAAAGCCTTAATCAATAACCTCAATAACAGTCAGCTGGCCATCGTGGTTCCTCTAAGTAGGGGTGTCCCTGTCATTCCACATTTGAAAGAAAACAATTCCTGGTATCTTGTTAAAGAGAATGTTCTCAACTCTTACTCCACTCCTGTAAATGTTAGGTATCCTGTGGCTACTGAACAGTTGACATCAACATACTTCAGGAGAAGTCATCATTTACATAACATCAGGAATCACACATTAACATGCTAGGAACAAGCATATTCAATAACATTAATAATGATAGTAAGAATATTCAAGAGATCCTTGCCTGAAAAGAACAGACAAAGCCTGAGACCGAGAGACAACCGAAGCAGTCATGGCAGGAGTGGAGCTGAACAAGCCAATGTTGCAGACATTGCCTTAGCCACAGAGTATTAGAGGTTCCCCTGTGGCTGCCAGGTTCCAAGGACACAAACTTCTTCAGCACTCAATCACTTGGCATCCAGTTCCACCCCCTTCTAGAGAGGCAACCAATATGTTAGTGTTCTACTTATCATAAGGACCTGTATGAGCTTCAACAAACAAGTATACCCCTGAAAAGAAATAGGTATGTGTTACACAGTTTGAACAGGGTGTTTGAAGTCATGCTATTAATGGCAAAGAATATAATCTGTTTCGTACTTTGTAGATGTTATTCAGGAATAATTGAGATAGTCATGCTCAAATTTAGAGAAATCAAAGCAAAAATTTTTTTTTTCTTTTTAATTGCAGCTCCAGCTAGAAAAACAGAAGGGAGAAATTCTTGGGGTAGTGATTGTGGAATCTGGATGGGGATCCATTCTGCCCACCGTTATCCTGGCTAACATGATGAATGGAGGCCCTGCAGCCCGTTCAGGAAAACTGAGCATTGGAGACCAAATTATGTCCATTAATGGTACCAGTTTAGTTGGTCTACCTCTTGCAACATGCCAAGGGATCATAAAGGTACCCCTCACATATAACTTTATGCTGTAGATTGTAAGCCAATAGAGATGTAAACTTCTGACAAGCAATCCTGCAGGTTTCCAGCAGATACAATCTTTCATATCACTGCAAAAACACCCAGTAATCTGTCATTAAAAAGAAGGCAGAATTAAACCCAGAGATTCAGGGGTGATAATGTACAGAAATTTAGGGCGGGAGAGTGTGAGTGCAGGTTTCTTCCTGGGCTATAACAAATGAGGCCAGATCAGAAACACTTGCCTAAATTAAGTTACAGCTATCTTCAAAGCTGCAGACTTCCCCACAGCCTCCAGAATAAAATGTGAGGATTAAAATCTCCTATGCTCTTTTGGGTTCCATGCAGATGGAATGGCTGGAGGCTGGTAGACTGCAGGACTGGTCAAGTGAGTATACAGAGATTCAAGGACATGATGGAATCTCAGAATGCACTATCTTTAGTCACGGAGGTTAAATCTAATGTCTGAGCAGATTTACCCAGAGCAGCAGCAGGAGCAGGAGATTCATTAGCCAGATATCAATATAGGGTAAGCAGTAGTCAATTTTGGGTTTTCTTGAAAACTTTCTTTAAATTTCTCTAGTAATTAAAGGCAACACGTGGATGTTTTGTTGGGTCAAATAGTTTGGGAAATAAATGAAATAAGTAATCTATCTCTTAAGTTAACAACAAATTTCTATTATAAACTCTAGCTGTTCTTTCTCACATCAGCTGTTTTGCACTCTTGCATTTAGGAAATCACAAATGAGAGCAAATTAAGATCCATTTCAGAAATACTTACTTTTGGAATATCTTACAGGGACTCAAGAATCAAACACAAGTCAAACTGAACATTGTCAGCTGTCCTCCTGTTACTACTGTCCTCATAAAACGGCCAGACTTAAAGTACCAGCTGGGCTTCAGTGTACAGAATGGAATTGTAAGTTTTTGTCTTCAATCTGTTCAATCACTGTTTTGGCTTTCCCCCCTTTTTTTTTTCTTCCTTTTAAGAAGCACACTGAGGTACTGAAAAAAATCTTGCACCGTCTCGCTTCTTGTACTGTGATCCCTTAATTTGTTAAAACCTTATAATCACATCTCTGAGTAATATAATGCAAAGGGCTAACACCAGGAGGACATTCTTGAGGGATTTTCCTACATAATACAGCCACAAGACTTATAATCCAGATTGTTTGGTGCAATATCTGGATCAGCTAATTCATGTATAACTGTCATCAATGTGCCAGAGTTGCAAGAAAAAGTTATGCCGAAACAGGTTTTTACAGTTGTAACATTCTAATCTTAACTCTGATCCTTTTTTTTTTTTTTTTTACGTTTCAGCACAAAGGCTTTTAACTCTTCTTCTGCTGAGCATAATATATTTGGATCACAAGGTAGTAGGCAAGGGAATTGTGACTTACTCTTGTTAAAACTACCCCCCTCTCACGACAAGTACTTGTTTAGGTTGTGGTCCAGATATCCCTTCTCTGCAGCTTCCCTGTAAGAACAGCAGCAAACAGGACAACAAATGTGGCAGGGAACTCTTACCCAGTGCAGCTCAGGGTCTTCCTCTTGCAGTTTTTCCTTCCCAAGCCATTATCCAATACCTTTCCAAAGCAAACTCCCCACACAACTAGCTCAGGCAGTCACTGGCCTTTTTGGGGGCTGATACATTAGAGATTGTCTGTAGTGCAGGACCATCACCATTTCCTCTTCCTCCAGTCTAGGAAAAAAACTAATCAGGCTGCTTATGCAGAAAACCACATCACAAAGGACTGTGGGCTCTGGTCCCCTGTTCTGTGACACTCAGTGATTGAAGCTGCCAGCTTTCTGTTTGCCACCCTTGGAAGAGGAGCAGGTAACTCCATAGGATATGGTTTATGGGTCTTACTGCACTTGGCAAACAGATGGCTCAGGGGGGTTTCCAGCTCTGCTGGCCACCTCCTAAGTTCTTACTGTACCTAAGGTTTAAGTGTGCCTACCTAAGATCCCATGTCACCTTGTGGTCAGCAGAGATTGGTCTTGGTCCAGCCTGAAGTACTCCACAGTGATACCTACCCCAGGTTAACATCCTTTAGAAATGGAGGTTTAAAGTATTTGTTGTGTTTGGGATAAATGCTCTTGACACTTGAGTGCAGAAAGATCTGTAGGAAAATACAGAAAAATCAGGTGTGTGGTGTATTTCTGGCCCACTCTGCCTGTGCTTCATCCCCTTTCACATCTGTGTTTATCAGGTGGGTATGGTCATTGCTGGTAGTTCACTCTGTGCTAGCAAATCCCAAGGCTTCATTTAAGGATGAAAGGAATGGGATCTGGTTTTCCATGATCTCATTGCTAGCCTTTGTAAATCTTGTATGTTTAGCTGGTGCTCTGATACAAAGAGAATGTATTTAAGGATCTGTAAGCATCACAGTGGTGCATTTATAAATTCTCCAGGAGCACATTCACAGCCTTGGTGGGGGTTGGGTTAGGGCTGGGGAAAAGAATGAGGCCAGGATGGATTAGAAGCACCTACAGAGTCAATGAGACAATCTATTCATCCTGTCCCAGATAATCATCTCCTACATGCCTGGAGCCTCAGTTCAGTAAATTCTGCAGGCTGTGGTTGTTTTCTGTCACAGTGTGCTCCCTCCATCTACTGGCTGCTTGTCATAGTCACCACACTGCAGGATCATCATTCATTCCAGTTAAATGAGTGACATTTAGATGATACCCAATATACAGTTCACTAAATTCAGCATAAAAATAATTCTCAGAAAAAAAGCATTATAGTGCATTTCCTTTATGAAAAGTCTGTGTTTGACTATGAAAACCAATGAACAAAAAGTGGATATTAACATCTTTTGTTAGACTGCTATGCAGACAAGCCTGTGAGCCTGTAAAATCCTTCCTCTGATAAACTCTCTCTTACTTAACATGTGAAAATACAACTCTGAAAAGTATCTCTGGCAGTTTGACATTGAACTTTTTGAAAGCAGTTTTGTAATTGCCAGCAGTTGTTACAAATTATGATAGGCTTCAGAAATAATATGCTTATTCTTCATTGGCTCAGCATTAGCACAGCAAAGAAATGAATGGCTTGCCAGAATGGATATAATTAAATGTCTCTTACTGGTATGCCATTACCTCATTATCCATGCATCTGGGACTTGGTTCTGTGCATCCTCTGAGAGCAGCTTTTTCACCCTGCCTATCTCATCTGTGCAGGATGTACAACTATTGTATTAGGGAATAGCCCATAAATAACCTGGGCACACAAAAGCACTGGCTGAGCTGGCTTTGCCTGCATAGGGTATATCAGGCAGATGCAGACACTGGACTGCTGCAGGTGACTGGTTTTTCTGTATTGTGTATAGTTTAATTAATGCAAAGCCTGAAGTTGTGCTCCATGGAGTGCATGTAGTGCCAGCTTTTTGGAAGTTCTAGTTAACAGAACAGCACAACAGCATAAATCAGAATGTTAATTTTGCAAAATTTCTCTCGTACTAATGATGCAAATTCCTTTATGGTTCTTTAAAGTTACTGATGTAGTTTCATTGAATAATTATGAAAAGGAATCTAAAATATGAACTGTAAAATATTAAGGAAAAGGAGTATTGTGCATACATATGAAACAAGTATGACTATTGTGTGCTGAGAAGGTAACATAAGATGACCTGTCAGCCACCTTCTGAAAATCATTATGCTACACATCTTTTAAAATGTTGAAATTTAATACAAGTGGTCCCCTTGTATCACATTATTGTTTTCTAGATCAAGAAAAGTCTGTGTATTCCCAGTTGTATTTTTAATGCTGATAAAGCACTTCTCAGTCCAGATCTCAGACTGAGATCTTCTTTCTCCAAGAAGTGTATCTACCCTGTCCTTAGCCTAGCCCAATTCTATCTAAAAATAGAGTAAAACTAGGTAAAACTTGACAGAAGAGTTTATTCTTTCTTCTCTGCCTTTTTTTATTATAATTTAAACTGGGAAAATATTTACAGGGTTCCAGTACCGTGATGTAGGAGTGAGATGAGGAGAAACATAGTTTAATAAGTTATGGTTAAGGCATTTACACTATTTGATACTTTATGCTTTGCTACACAATGGACAGTTGCAATAAAACTGTGAAGCTACAGAAGTTTCACATCTGATGCTCTGCAGCTTGACTAAGACACTGCAAATCTGTAATAGCTGAATAGAGTGAACCAGTGTGGTTTAAACATTTGTGTCTTTTTATTTCCTTCAGTTTACACTGTCAGTATAGACTCTTCCTTACAAGAAGATCCAGATCTTACTTTATCAAGTATTACTACTGTTGCCATGTTCAACAAACAGAGCATGTTAAAGAGTCCTGGCTGAATAAAAAGACATTTACTTAGTAGTATTGCTGAGCTTAAACTTGTCAGCCTGACCTGCCATAACTCCCCTGGCTGGAGACAAAACTCTTAAGGCTGCTCCTTGCAAATTTAGGAGCCATTTCAGTGTGTGCTGTAGGGACAGCGCATTCTGTCCCTGCTGTAGGGACAGGGCATTGTGTCCCTGCAGGAGCCATGTCAGTGTGTGCTGTAGGGACAGTGCATTCTGTCCCTGCTGTAGGGACAGTGCATTGTGTCCCTGCAGGAGCCATGTCAATGTGTGCTGTAGGGACAGTGCATTGTGTCCCTGCAGGAGCCATGTCAATGTGCTGTAGGGACAGTGCATTGTGTCCCTGTGCTCTCTGGCTGGAGCTCAGCAGGGTCTGGGTGGCCAGGCAAAGCCACTCAGCCTCTCTGTCTGCTCCTCTTGCTGCCTCATTAACAGAGTTATTGCTCCCAAAAAGGAAGCTGCCTGCCTTCCCTGGAGAGGGATCGCAGTCTTTAATGAACAGCCTCCTTTCTGTGTCTGAGGCTGAGAGAAAGGAGAGACTCACTGATGGTATTGAGTGCTTTGAGGGCCGCACAATGAAAGGTGCTCTGCATAGATATGCAAACCATTATCTTTTCCTTTATGCCGGTGGGGTGAGAGGTCACATTTCCATTTGCTGCAAAAGCTTTTATTTCAGCTGGCTATACTGTCTCTGGTATTGTCCTTTATACCATGCAAAATGTATTTACAGTGTTTTTTTGGTAGATGCTGCTTTTTGTCCTTTCTGATTACTGCCTACAATCCCCAAAAGCAAGGAGCAAAGGGGTGTTCTCACAGTGGGCTGAACTGAGAAGCTTTCTCTAACAGAGAACGTCTGTGTAGTACAGTGTGTCTCCTCAGGTATATTATTAGAAGGTAGACTGCCTGCAAAACAATATATTGTATGTGAGTGAAATCCAAGGCACAGTTCTGCAGATAGTCTGATGGTGCCTCTATCCACAGGAGCCCATCAGAAATACTGCATGAACCCCAGCAGGCAACACTCAGCCATGAGAGATGGCACAGTGGAAGAAAAATCTCACTGCAGGAGGAAGGGTTTTTTCCTGAAGACCAAGAGGAGCCCTTTATAAACAAAAATAACTATTTATTTTCACTCCCCATATCAGATACTCTGAACTTGGATAAAGAAGGGATTTCATTTTTTTATAGCATTTGTTATTTGGGAAGAAGAATTTAAAGAAAACTGCTAGTGACATACAGAAAAGGATTCCAGTCAAGCATAGCCCGTGTTTCACCTTCACTACATTCCAGATTGGCCATCTCCCCACATACTGTGTTCCTGAATTAGATTACAAACTCACAGAGACACAAGCCACATCTTATCATACTTGTATTTAGCTCTGAGCAAATGACCAGATTGCAAATAATAACTCTTGGCATAGAATTCGGACCATGTAATTGCAGAAACAGCCATTACTGGATGCTCCACCACTCATTTCTTTCCCTTCAAGAATAGGTTTTTCTCAGCAAACAGAAGGTAAATCTCAGCACTGCTAAACTCTGCCTAGTTCCAGAGATTAGAGCTATACATTATCTGCTCATGTGATGCATGAGCTTAGTCCTCTGAAATAATTTGCCAACAATTTCTAATGCACAGCTGTGCAGTGTGCCAGCTTTCAGTACAGAATGTTTGTCTGACAGCTTCCTTGAGCCTAAACCAGCATTTGTGCAGGGTTAACAATTAAGCTTTATGTCAGAATTTTTTCCCATTTATGTGAAAAAATTGTTGTTGTAGGTAAGATTTTACTTTGTTACTCTTTATATTTTCCACTATCCAGTCAGAAATATTTAAAAATCACTTTCTTCTATTCTGGCAGTGGATAAAACTCTTCTCCCTATCTCCACTATTGCATGGTTACTACCTGTGTCACTGTGATATTTTTATGTTCTCAGCTGAAGAGAATGAAAATTAAAATTATAATTAGCAGAAGTCTTGAATATAAACTAAACCCTAACAAACTACTAGCTCAGCATTTAAAAACTCGCAGTATTGATTAATACTTTCCACAAGCATCTTCCAGACTCCGCCTGGTGTCAGCACTCCTGGTTTATTCCATCGCAGCATCTGCCACACTCTGGTATTCCTGACCTTGCCCCTTTGCTCTCTCCTGGCAGATCTGCAGCCTGATGCGAGGTGGGATCGCTGAGCGGGGCGGGGTCAGGGTGGGACACCGAATTATCGAGATCAATGGGCAGAGCGTCGTGGCCACGGCCCATGAGAAGATTGTGCAAGCATTGTCTAACTCAGTGGGAGAGGTAAGGAAACACACACTTCATCGAGCAATGAAAAGAGTTGGAAAAATGTATGTTTCAGTTGAAAAGAGTGTCTTAACATAGCATTAAACCACCCCCTTAGGAAACTGGAGTTAGGCACTAATGAGAAACAATGAACAAAACATTTTTTGAATAATTAGATGCACATTCACTGCATTTTCCCCACTCATTTTCAAGAGCTCCTAGCATAATTCTGTACCTTCAACCTACTGTTTGAATTAAACCAGTTGATTAAAGGAAGAAGTCACTCAAGCTTGTCGACTGAAATGTCTCTTGGCTTATCACTACAGTATGTGCCACAGGAATAAATTAATATTCAAAGGGCTTAGATATGTAAATTGATATACATTTTAGTAATTTAATTTCCAATTTACCTTGGGAATGAGCTAAGACACCTCTTTCCAGAGAAAGACTTCTCTTTTCTAGAGAAATCACCAATTTGTCACTCATTCCTTTGCCAAAAATCAAAGCAGGCTAGTTTCTTTGTGGAAAATGATACCTGAAAAATAACACAGAGTATATGCCCATTGCCAGGAGCAAAGCTGTAGTTTCCAGCAGACCCTCCCTGCCCTTATGGTCCCTCTTTGCTGGGTAACTTCTCACTAGACACAAAAGGACAGTGCAAAACGTTTTCACAGCATGAAGAGAACAGGATGCCAAGGCAGCCTGTGGCTGGGGAGCATCTGTATTGACTCAAGTTTCCCTTTGTTCTTCATGTAAGGTCTGATAGGTGCTCACAGCTCTTAGTGCAATTCTGACAGAACCCTGATTACCTGAGCCTTTGCCCCTTTAGTGTGTCAGATCCCTCTGGCTCCCATCACAGGACTCCCTGGAGAAAGAACTGAAGTGCAGGAGCCACAAGAGAACACCTTCCAACAAACTCTTGGCTGGCATTTAAACATCAGGTGATAAAGTCCAAGTTTTGTGTTCAGAAGATCATACTCCAATTAGGAGAAAATACATATGAAATGACATTCCCACAGGGAAGGAAAGTAGAATAAAGATGTAAGTTCAGTTAATATCAGAACAGCAGAATGAATTTTCAAAGAGGTTTGTGCTGCTTCTTTTTTAAGGGTTGTGATTGGAATAGGTTGTAACAATAGAAAGTGGTTAGGTATCTTTATAAGCTACATGGTGTTACATCCTGTCATTGTCATTAATATATAATAATTAAAAAAAAACCCACACCAAAAAATACAAAGACAGTGAACCAACATCTTAAAATCAGAGAACTTTAAACTAGAAACCCTGGTAACACATCTAGAGAAACCAGGGCCAAAAGTGCACTGAGAGCACTGCAGTGACTGATGGGGACTTATGGGTTATTTTAAACTAGTAGCAACTGCATTAATTTGTGTGCAATCAATTGACAGATACACATGAAGACCATGCCAGCTGCCATGTTCAGGCTTCTCACTGGGCAGGAGACCCCCCTGTACATTTAGCATCTTCCAGCCAAGCTGAAGCTGCCAGAGCTGAAGAGAATTTTGTATTTTGTATGAATGAAAGGCTTGGAAGCTGCCCTGAGGACTCCAGAGCAAGGACCAGACAGGTGTCTCTGCCTTTTCTCTCCTTCCTTTCTATTTCTTTGACAAAAAGTGTTGAGAAGGATGGTCAAGGACAATAATCACTGACAAAAATATTTGTAAACATTTAAGTATTTTGCAACATCTTCTACACTCTTTTCTCATAAAAGTTAAAACATATTTATTTGTAACCATTATGTGGAGTGATGTATGTCGGTCTTGTTTGATAACACAGTGAATGTGAATATATGATGAATGAGACTGCAGGAAATAGCAAAGAGTAGCAATTAGAGAAAGTCCTGGCTGCCTCAAGTTTAAAAAAAAAATCCCAGTCCCATAAAGTGGTCCCATACTGATGACTGCATCTTTTTAAATCTGGTGCTGAATAGGTGGTATTTCAGTGGAAAGGAATGTGTGCAGTTAAAACTTTTAGATTCTAATGTAAAGAAAACCACTGTAGTACTTGGTATTGTTATGACAAGTGTAACCTGTTTGGCAAGGTGTGAACATAAACATGTAACAAGTGTTTCATATGCTAAATAAAGAATAATTGCCACAAGATTAAAATCAAAATATTTATTTAGATACATATTTATTTTTAATGCTTGTGATTTTTTATGATTTAACAGAGTTATTTCATGAATAACTTATTGCACAGGTTGTGTAATGTATGTGTGGGCTGGGTTTTTTTTTCTTTAATTTTTGCATATTACCTTTTTGTTCATATGAGCTCAAAATGGGAAAGCCATGCTTACCTGTTTCTGTCTTTTATAAAGCATTCTTCTTCCTAAGGCAATGTGTTCTGAATGTAAATTGTTTTGACAAATAACCTAGCACCATCAGCAGTATTAGAATGTGTATAGATTAAAAACCTAGTAGTAAAGTTGTATTCCTTATGAGATAAATGTTAATTGGTGTATCTTTGTCTAATTCTTTTTCTTTTGGCCAAGGCCTTGAAGCAAATACACTGTGACTTAAGAAGCCTTACCATGCAGTAACTAAAGAGCTTTAGATGACTGTACTTCAAGGATAGTGTGTTGCATGCAACTGACCTTAGGCAAGAATTAACCTCTCACTAATAAATCTGAACTAAGAAAGGAAGCTTGCTTATTTTGTTTGTTGTGTAAATTTACATAGTAAAAAATCCAAGTAGAAGATCATTTAATTCTTCATCTAAGTGCAGTTGCAAAGGTCACAGATTAATTTTTAAAAGGGAATTCATCTCCTGAATTCAGAATTTGTGTATCATTATTATCCTGAGAGTAGATGCTTTCAATTAGCAAACCGTGTTGCCACTGGATGTCACTGTAACTTCATATCAATACAGGAGCAGGCGATAATTAAAAGACATTAAAATGAATGATTCTGTAACACTTGAACTGCCCATCTTCAGCTCCATTCCTTTGTGACCTTTTCACAGGATGTCTGCCCAGCTCAGAGTGACACAAATGAAACCAGTATATGATTAAACCTCAAATGGAAACTAACGCTACTGACAAGCACTGCTGCAAAAAAATTACCCCCTGAAACATCAACCTGTGGTAGGTTCTTTATGAGAACCTTGTGTTTAAGGCCTTTCCAATGTCCTTTGAGGGAGCCAGGATGAAGCTTGCACTGGAAGACGTTGCTGGCAGACCCGTGTTTGTGCTGGTAATCAAATTAGTGTCAATGATATTTACTTCTTGATATTTTTTTAAAGATCAATGTTAAATAAATCATAAACACAGCAGAACCTAAGGACATGTTTTAGTAATAAAATTGTCAAAACTACTAATTGGAGTAATAATTCTTTTTGAAAAAAACCATGCAAGGCTCTGCTAGAGAAAAGCTCATCTCACTTGCTATCAGTTGGCATTGGTGAAACGTTTGTGAAAGGTGCTTTTTGGAAATGCAAAATTCCAAAATCTTTTTCCCTAATGCATCTTTTGGTCACACACTGCAGTTCCAGATGCTACTGCAGGAGTCAACTCATGAGCATTCAGAACAAGGCAAAATTAAACCACACTGCAGCCATTTCTGTAGGTTAAAAGGGCAACATTGGGAGGGGGGAGCAGTTTTAATCAGACAGATCAGTTAGTCTGGAATGAAAGACTGGAAAAATGGATTAGAAGCAGCACTGTTATGGGGGTATGAATCCCTTTTCCATTTGTATCCAAACCAGTTGCTGAAAAAAGCAAAGTCCAGAAATGCTTTTTATTAAAACAATGACAATAGTTAAAACACTTCGAGGTACATTAAATAAATACAACTTTTAAGTTGTACAGCCAGTCTCTGGTGGGTTTGCAATAGTTTTCAAGAAATGCTGAGCAGCATCAGTAGCATTTCTACAAGTACAGTGAAATCATTTCTGGTTGGGAAAACTTTTTATGACTTAATAAATCAATTAAAATTTTGCCAAAATCAAGGCTGAAATTTACATTCAGGAACACAGGTGATCTCATCCTGCTGTTGGAAAAAAATGGGATTCCAAAGGAAGACACCTTTTCCTTTGTAAGTCCTCCCCTGCTTGTCCGTGTGCCAGTCGTGGTTCCTCCACCACACCACACCATCCCGTGCTGCCATCCCAGTGCTGGGCTCACAGGGTGCTCTGTGTGCCAGTCGTGGCTCCTCCACCATCCCGTGCTGGGCTCACAGGGTGGTCTGTGCCAGTCCTGGCTCCTCCACATGCCTGTGCTGGGCTCACAGGATGGTCTGTGTGCCAGTCCTGGCTCCTCCACACACCGTGCTGGGCTCACAGGATGGTCTGTGTGCCAGTCCTGGCTCCTCCACACACCGTGCTGGGCTCACAGGGTGGTCTGTGCCAGTCCTGGCTCCTGCACCATCCCATGCTGGGCTCACAGGGTGGTGTGTGCCAGTCCTGGCTCCTGCACCATCCCATGCTGGGCTCACAGGGTGGTCTCCCGGCAGAGCCCCGGCACACTGCGGGGTCTGTCCCTCTCCATGCCCTGCCCCAGGGGGCTCCTGCCCGCAGAGGTGCCCACACAGCTCAGGGCACCACAGCTCTCCAGGTGAAGGTCCTCCTGCAGCCACGCCCGGCAGGTGCCCACGTTCTGCTGGGAACTCCTCATCACCTGGGCAAAGGGCACGAGGGGAGAGCAAAACACGGGGGAAACTGGGTAAGAAGGGTGGTCACTGAAAAGGCTCAGTCTCTGAATGTAACATTTCCCTCAAGCTGTCTAAGGATGGAACTCGTGCAGGAGACAGGGGTTTGTGCAGCACAGCCAGGCTGCCCATCTGCACTGCAGGGCTGTGTCAGCAAAGGGGCAGACAAGGCTTGGCTTCTCTCCGTGCAAATGAAAGGGACATCTGTGCAAAAGGCAGCACCTCTGCCTTGTAATTGGAAAATAGAAGTTTGGAGCTAATTAAACTAATTCTTTCTTTTAGGAGAGAGATGCTTCACTAGCTTTGTGAGGATCAGAGAACTTGCAAGCCTGGTAAATAAGCATTTTAGTTTTAATAGAACGGTCAAGCTGCTTCGCAATTCTGAATGACACAACTATTTAACCCAAAATTTTATGACTTCTTAAGTAGATTGCTGGGATGCCCTGGGCTTTCATTAATTACAATGGGTTTTTGTCTGAAAACTATAACTACTAAAATTATTTCTTTATTGTGAAAAAAGTATGTCTCCCTGGATCTAAGAAATCCACACAGGATAAAAACTGGGCTATTGATTTCTGGTTCTATGATCCACATAAGCACTCAAAGTCTGAGCAACTGTGCTTTTTTCATGTAAAGAAAATGGTTTTCAGCTTTCTAACACTGAGGATTTAATGAGCTATACCTTTGTCAAGCAATAAACCCAGTGAAATTTCCCACCATGCTGACAGTACTAAGTACATCATGACAGTGCTGCTTTTCTGCCCATGTGACTCCAGAGGGAACTAACACAGTGCTACTTGTGTGCTCTACTTCATAGGCAGAAAAAGCAGCCTTGCAGAAAGCTTTATTAAATGCTTGTATGGGTCCTGCTACACATTAAACTCTCTCATGTGCTTTTCAAGTGTTAATACATCATCCTATTTTAATACTTGGATAGTTTCCCTGTCCAGCAGACTAATATCCTAGAACTGACAGTATCTCAGAAGGGAGGGAAACAGCCTCCCAGGGTGTATCCTTAATCATCTGTCCAGCTCTGTGGAAACCCTACAGACATCCTGAATGTGGTTAGGTAGTGCTGAGAGAATTCTGCTTTTTCAACTGGACAAAGCAAATTTGTGTAGCTGTCATTCTGGTAACAATACTCACAAGAGGTGATTCACCACCATTCTTCCTGCAAAAATAATATATAATTAAACATGCATGAGATATTAAAAGGTGCTCCCAATATGAATTCCTTTGGTTTATAGGGTTTATTCCACACCTTGTGTCTGTTTTATTGTCACTCAGGGTGAGAAGAAGCGTTTTTGTTTCATTTGGAAAAGCGAAATCTTTTTCCTAAAAACAGAAAGGGCCATTATAATTCTGGCCTGCACTGTTTGTTTAGATGGATGTGGCCCTGCTTGGATATCTACCCAGTCTTTCCAGTCAGGAGCTTATGCCGGGCAAACACATTTGCCTCAAAAAACAACAGATCCAAGTCAATTCTGTGTATCCCCACATATAAACTCAAACTGATGTATGGAACAGTCCCAGGCCCAGAAAGTCACTGGAGATAGGAGAGGATGATTATCAATGTGTAAATCAGTTCTCTGGAGATCTCCTGGGTTCTTCCTGGGTCAGTCTGAACAATTGGAAATGCATTTATGATGCTTCACTGTGAAATGCATTGCTGCCCAATAAATATAAACTATTCCTTACTATGAAAATACAGCACGTTACTACACGGGAACTTTTGTAGCAATTGTCTGAAGGAGTTAAAACAATTAAAACATTGAAAGTATTTGTCAATCAAAGCTGAACACATCACAAGTGGCTTACCTGGTCGATAATATTGGCACTGAAGATGGCTTCTTCCATGTGTCTCTCATCAGATTTAATTACTGATCTGATGCTGTTCACTACATGCCATACTTCTGGAGGGAGATTACAGTTTGAATGTTCCAAAAATTTTGCCACTAAGATTTTTGTGTCTTTATAGGCCTTAAGGTCCACCAGGGAGTGTGGCCGCTCCTTTGAGACGGTGTGGAAAGCCTTTGGCTTGAGGTGCAGATCCAGTTTCTGTGTGTCCCTCTGGTTTTCAGGTGATAGAGAACTGCCCAAAGAATGCTGACAAGCAGAGGCAGCCATGTGAGAACCAGAAACAGCAACTAAAAAAGGGGGGGAAGAATATCTTTAAAGTAAGAGTTTAAAAAAAGAAAAATTAGAAAGGAAAGAAAAAGAGGCAAAACAAATATTGTCATAAAATGTCTGTTTTGTTTGAAAAGTAGGAAAAACATGCAATAAAGGAAACAGTCAAATGAGTAATTTTAACCAGGGGTCAAGAGCAAGACTTTCCCGTGTCCCAGGAGGACTTCCTTGAGAGGGAGTGATTGAGTAAAGTACTTCATAAATCACAGACTTTTTTGTTATCTCTACCCTCAGAAACTTCAGCTGACATTGGTGATAAAGAGAAACATCACCTACTACATATTGTATGTTGAACTCGTAAAGTTTTAGGCCCAGCTCTGCACCCCTTCCCCCAAAATTTAAGTCTAAAGTTCTGCTTATTTTTAGGCCTTGAAAATAATATGCAGTGAATAATACAAGAGAAATTGGTAAGAAACACGGAGAAAGCAAAAAAGCTAATCCATAACAGAGCACTTAATTAGCAGCATCTCTTTTCATTCAAGGCTGGTTCCATCAGGATTGTGTATCATGTAGGTATGCTGTTAGCTAAGTGGCTTTTCTGCCCCTAGTTCTCTAAAGCTCATTTCCCTGTCACAAAGTTTTAGTTATTTTAAAATGAAAAGAAAGAAACCTGTATCCTGCTTTAGAAGAGTGACTCTCACCTGTTTCTGCTGTAGCTGGAGATAATCCTGCATCTTGGCACTGGCTGCATACAGAAGTCCAGGCACAATTATCGCCTTTAATCAAAAAGAGAGAGACAGAAAGAGCAAAGTCAGCCCCCGCTGTCCTCTGCCCAAAGCAAGATAAAATACACAGGAATGATTTACTATCCCCTTTACAGAATGAAACTGCTCAGAAGAAATAGTGCTTTCAAGGTATCCATTCATAAATAGAAGCTACTACACACAGAGATGCCTGCAAGCTGTTAAATAGATAAGAAATACAAAGAGACAGCTCCAGCTTGATGGCTTCCTCTGCAATACTAAATATTGCAGTGCTGGAGCTGGGGAAGGCACCCTGCTAGAGGCAAACCTCAGACTTTTCTACACTTTCTCAGCAGAGAGTTTATATTAGAAAACAGGAAAACCAAGAAAAATTGACCCCTCTTATTTCCACAAACCCAGCACATTTTATTCAGTATTCCTAGCTCCTGTTTTATATTCTCATTCTTTGCAGGACACATGTCAAACACCACTGATTAAATTAAGGGGTAGGTGGTACCTGAGGAGCCAGTTTCTCACAGGTGGTTGGGGGGCACCTGCAAACAGCTCTGGGCACAGGTGCCACCTCATGACAGGTTTGGGGATTCCAAGAGGAGGCTCAGCAATGAGAAGATCCCATTGTACAGTAATTACCACTGCAGTCCTCTTCATTTGGGACAGTCAGGGTGCAATAAGCCCTCACTTTATGCTATGGCTCTTTACATCTGCCTCCAAGACTCAGAGTGTTACGAACCTCCAGGTGGATTAGAAGATGTTTTCTTCCATATCTCCAGGGACAGTTTATAATGAAAAGCCCACATAATCCTCTCTGGTAGAGTGAATAATTAACTGAAGGAAACAGATATTAAGATGCTACAAACATAGAAAATCTCTAAGAAATTAAGAGAGACAGCTTCTATTCTATCTTTAATTTGCTCTATTATGCTGAAGTACTGCAGGACATGAATCATGGTATGCTTATTAAGAGAGACACTTCAGAGGTTCTATCTTCCCATCCATTACTGTACTGCTTAATGTACTCAGAGCAAGTCAAAACTACAGCACTAGATATTACCCTGAATTATCTGGAACACAAACACTACAATAATCACTCAGGCACTTAACTGATAGAGCCACACAGTCTATCATAGCTGATTATAAATTAAATTTATTGTAACAAACATCTGTGCTAGACGTTTATTTTTTTCCTACTTTGTTATGATAAACTTTACGGGGAAAGGACAGAAAAAATGCACAAACCATTAACTTTTAAATAATTGTTTTAAGAGGGAACTATGTCTGACAGAGATTGTATGTGAGTGCACCATACTTACATTGTCCAGGGACTATAATAGCACCTATTAAACTAAACATTCATTTATAATTTTTCCACTAGAAATGACAGATATTTCAAAACAAATAATCATACTCATGCCAAAGGATTAATGGGAGAATTATTTGACTACACATATCATAAAGACCCCATCATGTCAAGATGTCCTTAAAGCACATGAATTGTTTTATTGACCTAAAAGCTCAGAGTTTTATGCCAGCACTAAAATTTCCAAATTATTTGTTACATCTCCCTGCTGTTGTTCACTGTGCTGCAGCACATGTGCAACATCCACATGTCAAATAATTTATGTTCCAAACTATGGGCAGTGCAATTGCAGTAACATGCCAAACCCACTTAACAAAAATCTACCCCATAAGTGTGAAGGTTAACACTTCTAAATCCCTTCACGTTGGTTTGTAGAGGGTGATGAGTCAGAAGTTAAATTAATAATTTTTTCTTAAAGTAGCAAGACTGGGTCTTGAGACAAACCCAAACCCTACTTGCAGACTGACCACTGTATTTCCCCTTCTGTGAACATGGCTGAAGCTCCTCAAGTCTCAGTCCTCCAAAATCCACAGTATGTCCCTAATGTGAGTTATTAGTATTAGCAATATGTAGTTACAGCTCTTCATAGGGTCAGTCTATTTGACCAGTTCTTCTACTCCAGGACAATTTTAAAAGAAAAGTGTATTTTACTGAAAAAACCCCGAAAACCCTTTTTCTTCTGTATTGATTGAGGCAGCTCAGTGGTTCCCTTTAATTTTTGCCTATTGCTCAACTCTGTAGATATATTTTAAAATTCTGAAGTGCATACCAATAGCCAGTTGTGAAAAATGGATCAAATGACTTCTTAAAGTTACAAAGACTGTAAAGAATTTCAGCTGTTTGTCACAGCTTAGGAAAACTGCTTCAGGGCTGCTACAAACACAGGCAATATGTGGTGTTAGAATAGGGCTGCTTCTAACCTATGCATGACTTCCAAATAAAGTGCAAAAAAAGAAGAAGAAGGGGAAGCAATGCCAAGTTGTAAAAATCTTTCCAGAGTAAAATTTTGCAAACTATAGTTTGCCAAACATATACATGAAAGAAATACACCCATATAGACTGAACTGCTTCTCCTAAGGGTTTGTTTTAGAGAGTCCTTTGCAGGCAGCACAAGAACAGCAAACTAGGTCAGCACAGCCCCTCCAAGGGACTTTTCTGGACTCTTCTTCCCCTGTGAGTCAGTATTTCCAGACCCTTCTCTGCCTCTTTATTACAATCTTTGCTGAACCCATTACATCTGGATAATGTTCAACTTGTGTCCCTCAATGCGACTTCTCCAGAAAAGATGATGAAAGTATTTAGGGCACATTAAAAGAGAAGGCAGGAAATCTGTTGTCCCAGGTGTCCCAGCAGCCAGCAGGAGCACGTGGATGTGGCTGCCCACAGCAGTGTCTCAGATACTGCTCCACGAGCACATGGAACACAAGACTGGGAAGTTGCAGAGCCTCATCCAGAAGAGAAAGGGCTGTTCTTGGCACAGCAGGAAGGAGTCACCAATTCCTACCTCCTGTCTGCACAGCAGCTGCTGAGCACGTCTGTCCTAGCAGAGCAAATGTCAGAAGATAAAGGCAGACTTCTAGATTAAAGAGTCACTTTTCCTGGCCCAGATGCTGGGGCTAGATTTCTAAAGGTAAAACATTCCATTATTGAGCTAAGTATGAGGGGTCTGAAATTTATAAAGTAATGCAAAGAGTGTAACAGGACCAACACATCACCCTAAATGGAACCAGTTATTCCAACATTTTGTCTCCTTTTGCTGAGTCAGTCATATGATTCTTCCTGTAGGTCCCTTAGAAAGCCCAGGGAACAGATCTTAGAGCAGCACAATCTGTGACATCTTGCAAAGCTTTAATCTTTACTTTCAAGCCACTTCTCCAGGTTATTATGAACATCTCTGAACAGGTTACATCCTTTTGTAAAATCTGCCCTTTTCAAATGGTTTAGACAGTTCTACATTCCTGCTATTACTCTCTACTAAACCAATGTTTTCTTTTTCACTGACAAGCAGGTTTTTTATAAGGATACACCATCCAGCCAACATCTCCTCTCATCCTCCCTGCTTGTCTAAAAGATTTATAGCACAAGATACTTATTCACAAGAGCCAAAAGCTTTCCTTTCCATTTATCATTTTATCATGTTCCTCATTTTCATTTCTTTGTCCTTTAAAACTTTTCTCTGTACACTCCCACTTGCCACTGATCACACTGAGTGCCCCTGACATGCACCAATACTTTCAATGTCAGTGTCACCTGTGGGAAACACAACCTGCTGTATTACAAATGTGACAGCTCAGTTAATGGTTTCATAGAGAACCCAGCTACCATTCAGCTTCTTAGTTTAGCCTCTCAGTATAACAGGAAGAGAAAGGTAGGAACAGTTACTCCTTACATGGTTTTCTGAGCAGTACAGAAAGAATGGTGACATTTAGAAAAGCCAAAATTAATTTCACTCTGTCAATTTTCCCATTTCCATTCTTAAAAATTTTCAAATTTAGAAAATACACATGGAACTAAAGCTTTCACATGAGTCAATCCTCATTGGAATATTGCCTGTAATTCCCAGCAGCACCAGTTGCTGCATCCTCCCCCACTCCTCCTGTGTCCCAGGTGTGCAGCCCTGGGGTCCCACACCCACCTCCTGTCCCAGAGGAACGAGGCACAGGGGCGCTGTTTGAGCGGACCAGGGTGGAGATCGGGTGTTTCCCAGGGTGATGCTGCTGAATGGCAGCCTCGTGGCCTCTTGTGCATGAGGAAGTGTTTGCAGGCCCAAAGCAGGGAGAGCTCTGGAAAGGGACACAAGGCTGGCTAAAGTCCACACAGCAGCTTTTCTTTTGCTTCAGAGGTGGTGTGGCATTGCCCTCTCGAGCAGAGCTCTGCAGTTCTCTTGCTGAGGGACTGTAATTCCCTGAGGAACAGTCTGAGGACCTGCCGTGGGCACAGTTCTTCCCCTGTCCTTGAGATGTGTCTGTGGGGACTCGGCTGGGGGAACTGCCCTGGTCGTCAGGAACACCCTCTGAGCGAGTCCTGTGAGCCCTGCAGGGAGTGCCACGGTCCCCAGCTCTGCAGCTCTGCCCTGCTGCTGGTTTGGGGGTTCTGCAGTGGGGGGAAAGGTCTGCAGAGTGCAGAGATCCCTGGACATCCAGTGAGTAAAGATCTTCAGAGGAGCAGCTGCACTCGGGGACATCACCAGCCTCAGAGACCAGCAAAGACGTGCTCTCCACAGAAGCTGCAAAACAACAGATTCAGAGACAAATCAAATCTTCTTGCCCCCCTCCCGCCCTTCTCCCACCCCATTTTCAATATGCTGATTTAAATTCAGGAATCAGCAGGTACAGCAATAACTATTCCAAAGCTCTCAGATGACAGAATGCCAAAGCAAAAACCACTGAAGGAATTTCCCTCTTTCTAGTGTCCTTCAGCAGACAATTGTGTGCTGTCCTGGAGCGTAAGGATGCCTGAGCACTGATCCCAAAGTGTTATCTGCAACTACATCTGACCAGGAACAGCTCTGTCACTGCTGCTTTCTCTGGTTAACATAGAGAAATTGCCTGTGGTAGAGAAAGTAAAGCTTTATACAAATGCTGACAAAACACAGCTCTGATCACTTTTAAAGCTATTGCTGCTGTCAGTGTTAGCTCTGCACCTAACTCTTTCTTCAGTCAATCAACATTTCCTTGAAGCAGAAAGTCTTTACAAGCAAGAATTCATCATCACAGAACATCTCTGGCATGCAACATCTGTGACACACTTCAGGTAGAAGCCAAATACTCTATGCAAGGTCACATCATCCTGGAAGTCCTTTGTGTTAAAAACTGACCTTGTTGTCACTTCCTCTGTCATGTCTACAAATATGTGTTAGAGATGAAAATGACCCCCGTATTAAAAGTCTTTGGTTCTGCATCATTTCCATAGTCACAAGAAAATAAAGAAAATAAAACTAAGTAACCCAGTCTGCAAGTTTCAGTAATATAGATAATGTATTTCCCATATCAGACTGGAATTCCTGAAAGTCATGTATCTAAAATCAAAATATTTAGGAAATGAAATCTCCCTAATTCTATTCAGCTCAGCAGCCTCTGCTCTGTTCTTCTGGCATGGCAGCTGTCACTAATCATATTGATGAGACAAATGTGTTTTAACTGTTTTGTTCAGGAATAGAAGAATAGGATCTTTCAGTGAGTTACAGAACTTTTATGTACTCCTATGTTCTGAGGTCTAGAAAGCAGAAATCTTTCTACACTAGGAAAATTAACTATCAGAAGGAAAATCAAACATTCCCAAGGTTCGATTTTGTGAAGGATATTTTCTTCTTACACAAAATGAATCACAACTATTTTCTTTCGGGGTTTCCAGGAAATAAATTTCTAACACTTTGTCAAAAAGGGCATAATAATCAATAGTGAAAGCACATCTATACATCTACATTGTGCTAAAAATGTGTCCTATGCACCATTTATTATGTGTTATGTGCAAAGCTGTAGTGGTTTATTGGACCATTTATATTTGTTTATTGGACCATTTACAATTTTTACATAGTTAGATGATTCTTTGCAACATATTCCCTTAACTCAAGCTTTGGAATATTTATAAAGTCTGTATGGATAAATGAAAGCATCCAGTCTGTGCCTGTTTTCAGGGCACAGATCTTCACTATCCAAACTCTCTCTGGTATGATTCAATTTAATTAAAACCCAGGAGTTTGGTAGTTTATACTATTTGCTATCTAGACTTAAACTGTATTTTTGGCTTCTAACTATTTTGCTCTTCCATTGACACAATATTTCTGGTACTACAGAGAGCAGAAAGAAGGGTCTGAAGCAGATGAAAAGAATCACTGCTCAGAAGACGTGGAATGGTAGCACCTGACTGATTTGACATGACTAAAACGTGCCTGAGGACCTTCTTAATTCCCTTTCATGTGCACACAGCACAATCTGTAATCTCAGAACTCTGGCTTGAGAGCTGCTCCACTCCTTCCCAGTATGGACCTGGCCTTTAAATTCAGACTGTCATTTGTGGATGTAAAGTCCAAATGGACTTAAAACTTTAGGGCCTGGCTCTCTAGACAAAGCCCTCATTAACAGCAGCACTTAGAAAACATCCTCAGTTTCCCTCAGCTGGAACCCATCCTTGCAGTTTACAAACACCAGGTTTTTTTAAAAAAATAGTAGTAGTTAAAGGTGATTGCTGATGGGGTGGCCCTGGAAACTGAAATCCTCCTCCACAGAAAGACCCCCTGTGCAGGCAGGAGGAGATGCTCTGCTCTGCTCTGCCAGGCTGGCAGTGCCACGGGATGCTGGGCAAGAGGGCACCGTTCCTGTCCCTTGGGGCACGCTGCTCCCACCCCTCTGCCCATGGCACACTGAGAACACACACCAACCTGCTTGGTACTGCAGTGTGGGCATGGAGGAGGAGAAGCACTTAGTGGAAATTGAACTACGATAATTGTTTCATACAAACTGAGGCTGCAATGTTTAAAAAGCCCTCTCTGTAGCAACAGACACTGCAAGGATTCTGACTTCTGCACTTCAAACAAACAGGCTCTGTGCTGCTGCTACTCATCAGTTTGCATTCCCAACATCTGTGCTTCAGGCTGTGCTTCCTACTCAGGGAGCTGTGCAGGAAAGGACTGTGTGGAGCAGCATTTGGGTCTGCAAGCCAGGGAGACACAACCTGCAGGTGAGGCATCTCCTCAAAGGGACATGATGGTCACCGTGTCTGCCTCAAGGGGCTTCACAGACCACGCTTTATTCAAAAACTCTGCTCTGCATTTCCAGCCACATCAGCCTCTGTCTGGGAAAAGCTCCTTCTTGCCACGAATAATCTGAAAGCAAATCTTTCTTTCTGCACTCAGAAGGGCAGAAGAGAAGGAAAAGTCCACCCAAAACCCCTACCCCACCTTTAAGGAGACAAATGCAGTGCCAGGATCACCTTGTGTGCTGCAGTCCAGGGTCCTGCTCGTGTCCCCCAGGGCAGCCTCAGACCCCTGCTGGGTGGGACCTGGGACCTAAAGGAACATGGTTAATGAAACAGCACATTAACAGCAAGGTACCAAATCAGAGGGGAGTGCTGCTGATCCAAGGACACACCTGACAGCAGCGAGGAACTTTCACAGCAGCTACTGTTCAGATTGAGAGCTCTTTAAAGGTATTTTACAACATCTTTGGGTCAGGAACCAAATGCAGGGCAACAGAATGTACTTAATGCAATCTTTCATTTTTCCAGAATTTACAAGGTAAATTCATCTTGGATTCCCAGGCAGCTGAGGCTGCAGGCCCATAATACAAAACTCAATGTCTGCAATGCTTAGAACTAATGGGTTTATTACAACCAGTCTCTGTTTCTGCAGTCTGCATTTTTCCATATTATGCTTTTTTCTCACCACATGATATCACCTAAAACAGGAGAGAGAAAACCAGAAACTACAAAGCCAAGCACAAGAGCAGCCTTTTGCCGTGGTTATTTGCTGAGAACATGTTAACCCCAGCGTGTTTTTAACCCTATAACATCACTGCCACCCAAGGGGCTGATGCCACAGATTGCTGATAATATTACAAATCACCTTTTTTTCTGAAGGGTTGGATATAAGCAGGTAACTTCCCTTCACTTTTGAGAATCACATGAACAAAATATAGAACCAGTTCTCCTGGAAAGACTGAACCCATAAACACATGAAATTTAGGAAATTTTCTTTCTACTGATTTGAATAGGCTTTGAATTGGACTTTGTTGCCAATCTCAATAGATTTTTGGCAATTCTTTGGGAATGTGACTATTAAAAATTTTCCCAATAAATAGCTGGTAACAATAAATGATAAAAAAAATATAAAAAAGGTCAAAAGGAATGAAATTGATATCATCTTTAGCAGAAAGCATCATATCTCCTTCTGCGTGTAGGGCCACAATTAACTAGTAAAGTTTATTATGGTTGGTGACAATCTAGAAATAAACATCAGCCACTTCTGTGCAAACCTTTTGGTCAAGTGCTTAATTTGTATTCATCCTTCTAAAAAATTGAATGTGACACTATTAGTCTGAATCTATTAATTCAGTCCTCCATTTCACATGCCAGTGTAGATTAAAGCACACACATGTATGCATAACTTCCTGTGCTCAATATTTTATTTTTTTATATTTATCTAGGTATCCATAGCTTACTACAAGCAAGTGATTAGGAAAATGTGTGTGATACAAGTTTAGTTTTAGGAAGTGATTTTAAGTTTCAGGGTTAGCAAATACAATTCTAAATAAAGAACAGTATCAGAAATACTTAAACTCAGCAACAGATGGATAGAGGACTGGGGAGAGAATGTGTAACCACTCATCTTTTTAAACAATTCCCTTGGAAATGTCTTAAAGATCTTTCTTTATTGTAACAGAGTATTGCATCTGTGGTAAAAAGTAAAATGAGGTGTCACTTTAAGCTGCAGATCCTTGGTGGGAGCTGATTGTGGACGTGCTGGGAACTAACTGGAGAAGGAAGAAGTGTTCTCAAATGCTCTTTGTTGTTGGACACAATTCAGACTAACTACATTTTCGAAGAAATAGTATAATGTTTCAAGAGTGTTTGTTTCTTTTTCAAAAACTAAGGCTTCTAGGCACTTTTATAAATTCTGAATCTACGTGCTTTCATAAACTTAATTGCTGACTGAAAAACATCTACTAAATATTTGTGCTGAAACATTTATTGAGCCTGGATTCTCTCAGGATAACTGCTGAAGTATTTTAGATACATTTGGAATTGATCAACCTCCTCGCTTGGAGGAAGGAGAGCCACAGTTTTAATTGGAGGAGGTAACACTGACAATTTTTAAGTCAGGTCAGAGTTTTGGCTCACACAGAAACAGCACAAGGTTTCATACATGTTCCTGCACAGCCAAGGGGAATAAAACCTTATTAATTGCACATCTTCAGAAGTAAAGGTGGTAAAGGCAGGCACTGAGCTATTAACAGGAAAAGGCAAGGAAAGCTGTGCTTTTAACAAGCCTGCAGAGCCTACAGGTTAGCAAACCTTATAAACACAATCACTGAACCCTGATCTATTTGTTCTCTTCTTTTCTATATCCTAGTCATACTTTGCATGGAAAACAGTGAAACCCACTTTTTTTCAGAATCATGAAATGGGAATTCCTAACCTGTATAGATGACAACAGTCTTTACATTGCTGCAACTACATCAATTAGCACTGACATTTGTTGCTCATGAAATTAATGAACTATTGAGTCTAATTTGATAGAATTTAATAAAATTTTAAGGATGTAAATACATTTTAAAACAAATAAAACCTATTGCCTCATGCTCAGTAAAAGGTTTTACAATTATGACATTATTACATAATGGTTCCCAGAAGCACTTTTATAGCTAAATCTGCCATGATCTCCATGACAAAGTCTGCCTTTGAGGGATTTATAAATCTCATTATTTCAGTTCATACTATGCTGTGCTTGGTGCATATTCCAAAGGAGCATTTGCATTATGTAAGAATTCAGGTCTCCATTTGGTGCCTCTTGCAGACCTGAACTGTCTTAGACTTTGGCTCCATTCTCCATTTACAGCATAAATGAGGCACCAACTGCAAAAATCCATCAGGGCTTTGGCAGTGAAGCAAAGTCTGTGGCTGCAGCATCACCTGGAGGGCTCAGTTCTCCCTGTAGGGAGGTCCCTGCTGGGCACCACCTGGGGCTCCTTTGCTCCTCCAAGCTCCCTGAACTAGCAGTGCCAGACACCCCAAAACTCCCTCCTGGGGACAAACTAGACCATTATCACTGGTAGAAATTGAAAGTCCCCACTCATTTTCACCTGCAAGTGGAAGAAACACTTCTGGGACTCAGGTGGCAGAGAGATACAGGCAAGATTGTGAGACTGACCCCAGAGATAAAAAATAAATAATAGTGAATACATTTTTGCAAGAGCATGACTTTGCATCTTTAAATCCTGTCTCATTAAATTATAGCTCATTAAATTATATTTTTGTTATCTGCTGGTGTTATTGTGCTGCTGGATGTTGATGCTCACGCAAAGAGTAGTCTCAATTACAAGAGAGCCTAAAATGATTTTGTGCTGAACTATAAAGAGACGCTTTCCTACTCCTTGCTTAGTCCCACATATGAATTCTTAGCACAGATATGATCCTTCTTTTTTCCCCCAAACCGTGCAGGATTCATGTCACTTTTGCCGTTTTTTTTACCACCAAAAATATCAACTTCTCCAAGACTCGCAGGTTTATCTGAGTTACTGCAAAGGAAAAAGAAAGGGACTTGGATAAAAAATATTTTAGAAAGGAGATGGCCTTGGATGGCCAGTTTCGCTGTTCAGCAAAGAATGTCAATGGGTTTATACTGATTCATTTTATTATAGCCAAATAAATGAAAAATAGTGCAATGTTTATCGTGGCAGGTGGAGGGTATAATACATACAGAGTTAGGCATATCTTGGAGGCATTTAATTGCATATCAAGTATCTTAATAATATTCTTGAATATAATAGCAAAAAAATATATAATTTCTTTAGGTTTGTGGTTTCAATTGTGGTTCTCCCCAGTGTGAAAAAAATCACTAGCAAACTTTCAATGGTAGATTTTGGGGAAAGGCAAAGTAGTCCCCTCTGAAATGTGGGTACAATTTGGCAACCTGAACACATGCATTTCCACAGTGCATTATTAAAAACTGATAAACACTATCTAGAATGTTTGGCATCTGGAGCCTGCAAGAAATTACAGCTAATAAAAGCAATTTTAAGTATTTTCCCCTTTATGACAGCAGATTCAATTACCACAAATCACTTTAAGCAAAACTTTCCTCAGATTAGCTTTGGCTCTGAATGCAGCTACATTACAATGCTCGTTTCAGCTGAGTCTGTACAGTACAAAGTAAGGCAAAAGGTGCAATGTAACTATTTGTCTGAAGTTTACTGGACCCTTTCTGGAAGTTCAGGATAAAGGTGCTCTGCACTTATCAGGACTAACAGCTTCTGCCACAGTAGCTGTTCATTAAAAGCTGTAACAGCCCAAAAGTTAAGCAATAACCAGAGAACTGCTAACTGTTGTTTCATAGGAAGAATAAGTTCCTATCCTTTTATCCTTCAAATCTTTGCAACTTTACAATTACTAAAGCATAAATTAGGCACTGGGTCCAAGGCATCCTGTCAGCACTAGAGCACACCATTTGGGCACTCTAAATCATTACTAGATGTTCCCAGGATTTTTCCAGCAAATGACCTGAAATCTGACCTAAGCAGGGAACTGAAAACGTTAACTTTGTTAATCTGAGGCTATTTACTGAGATACCTTTTCGAAAATTTCAAGGCCATGTTCTACCTACACATAAGAGTGTAAAATGGCAATTCATAATTATTTTGGCTAAGATCACATAGCAGATATGCTATGCTCTATACACATCTACATAAGCACAAGTTATTAGCATTACATGTCACAAGACACACAGTTCTCCTTTTCCTTACTAAACAAACACTGTTGTACTGAGCTGCAATGAAATGGAGTATATCAAAGTGAGGTCAATCCAATACTTGGAATAAAAAATATTTCACAACTGTAAGGATTTTTAAGAAAGTAAACCTGCTCCCTAACCAATATTACCTATTACCTATAGAAGTTGAGAACTGTAATGTCATTTCATTTTAAAACATCATTACCCTCCTCAAATATAGAGAAACACCATACTTCAGTGATTCCAATCCATTCTTCTAGGTTTTTCTTACTGATAGTCCAGGATCATTCAACTTTTTTAATGGGTAAAATCATGCACAAACACTCAAAGAAAATACACACTAATTAAAATTTGTTAGTTAAACCTTTTTAAAGAAAATGGTCTGAAAAACGATTTTGAACAATATAAATATTTTCTAATGGTTGTTCCTCAAAATTTATCCAGAATTGTTTTGCACCATTAAAATGTTAAGACTACACAGAGAGTTTCCTTTGGCTTCCCTTACCTGACTGGCAGGCACCTCTCCAATCACTGCTTCATAAGGAGGGGGCAGCTCACTTGGGTACAGCATTCCTGGGCTGTTGATGGTTACCTCATAGAAAGCACCAAAAGGGGAATGGGGAAAGTCCAAATGAAGACCTCTGTACAGAAACACAAATAAGCAAACTTCAGAATTAAGAAATGGCACTGGATTTGTTTGCTAAACCACTACCTACACCACAGTGATGTAAAGACTTCTCTGAATTCCAAGCCAATCCACTACAAAGTAACACACTGAAGAAATTTCTTAGCCAACCAAAATGAGGCTCTAGTTCACAGTGTATTGTTAAAAACACTCTTTCATTTAGGATGCCAGCCATCTCTACCAGCCTGCATTGTCATCATTAATGCCCTTCACTATTCCACATTAATACACATTAACTGCAATGATTTCCTTAAAAAATGGAATCTCATGTTCAACTTCAAGTGTATAATGTTAACAGATGTGAAGGGATCACCTGTAAGATGATCTCTGCTCTAAGTTCAGATATTGTTAGCCCTGTCTTAGCTAAGTTCAATCATTTCTCTACTACAGCAGTGCCTTAAAACAAATATTTCTATATGTAGCCTGACAAGTTTGCAGAAAACCAGACATAATCTCTCTGGGCAAAAAGCACCCAGTGTAAGTGAAGGACAAGATTTGCTTTCATGGTCTTTGAAAGACCCTCTTAGGCTGCAGAACTCGCAGTGTACTTGTGAGTCCCAGCCCTCTGGGAGGGGTGTAGGAAAGGGAAGCAGGATCACCTGTGTGCCTCTCAGCCCCCTGGGAGGAGTGGAGGAAAGGGAAGCAGGATCACCTGTGTGCCTCTCAGCACTGTGGGAGGAGTGTAGGGAAGGGAAGCAGGATCACCTGTGAGCCTCTCTCCCTGGAGTGCAGGTGTACTCGGGTGGGTAGTAGGGAGGAGGGGGCAGTGGTGGGATGAACTCATCGAAGTTCAGCGTTTGATGCAGCACAGTCCCATGGGGAGTCATGCACTCAGCGTTGGGGGGGTGTGGTCTCTGTGGCAGAAACTGAAAACAAACAGGTCAAGGTCCTTCACATGGTAGAAACATCTCTCATTATAAAAATGGCAAAAAAAGGTCAATATCAGCATCCCTCACCAATAGCCAATTTCATTAACATCCATACTGAAATGAAAGAGACACTTTGGGAAGCATAAGAACATTTGGGATCAGTTGAGGAGGGTGAGTCAGATTGCCAAAATACAACACAAGGTTTGACTAAAGACAAAGAGACCTTGGGCCTCCAAGTCAGTCACTCTTAGGATGCAGGACACAGATATTTAAAATTAAATAGCTTTTCAAGAAATATTTCTACCCTCTATACGATTTCATTATAATATCACAAAATCAGCTGATTTTTAATAACTGAGGAACAATAGATACAAGTACTAAAAGAACTATGTACATGTTTTTGTTTCTGATTTGAACTGCCCTGCACTTACAGAGCAAAATAACCCCAAAGCCACTGCCCAAAACAACCCCAAATAAGACTAACTAGAAACAAGCTCCCACACACTCATTAACTTTTGAATGAAACAACTAAAAATGTCCCACCTCTTTTTCACTTCCAACAAAAGGGCCATTTATAACTCTCCTTTATTATTCTTGTAAAATAAAATATACTTAATAGATATTTGTGGTTTCATGATACAGACACGGCACATTTAAATGGGATATAAAGGTTTCAAATGCTGGCATGAAAGTAAAAAAAACACACTTATTCCATACGAACATCTCAAAACCAAAAGAAAAATAACTACACTGAACAATAAAAATTAATAATCCTGAGAACTCCTATGAGAATTTGTGAGAGGAGCCTCCTCCCCTTCTGGCAGAGTGGGGATTGAAGGAAGCCACCCTAACACCTTTGACCCCAGAAACTCTGCACACTCTGTCCCAGGAAAGGGCTAAGCCAACTCAAGATCAAACACGGACCATCCTGCAGATCACACAGAATCCACCCTCCCTGACCTGGCTCTGTGTGATCCCCAGGGATAAAAGGAGATCAAAACACAATCCAAAACCACTGAAGATTTTTTGTTCTCCAGGCAAGCTTCTGCTGTCATATCATTTTTCTTGGATCAGTAGATGACTTGATCTTTACCTCCTGCCTTTTAAAACAAGTCAACTAAGAAACTTTGCTGAAGGCACATTCCTTTTTTGTGTTGGAACAAGATAACATGTCTTTGTAGGTTTACTCATTACATAATTATTTGTTTAAATCCATGATAAAGATTTAGAAAGCAGTGAAATACAAGGGAAAATGCTCATGCTTAGGAAATCCAGCAAATAGAAAGTAAATTGTCTTCAATTTTAATATCACAGTTTTTTATACTGTTCACTTTTTAAAATTTACCTTGGTGTAGTTCTGCTGAATTTACATTACCAATGGAATTATACTGATCTTTGGTGTTTAAAAGGTTGAGTTACACTTTAATTTTATTAAACTCTATGTATGTTGTTTCACAGGTCCAAGCTGTAATAAAACAACACAACAGAGAGTCAAGAGGACCAATTTCGACTGTTTGTGAAAATGAACTATTAGCTGCTTACAAATCAGCCCTCCAGAGATACTTTACATGTAACTATTACCAGAGAACCTCCTCTGCAGGGTACATTATACCATCACATCTTAGAGCCAAGCCAAGACTTCCAGCCATCGTGTGCTACGGAGGGCACAGTGCAGGAAAAAGGACAACATCTCCTTGATTTATTCTTTGCTATATGAAATAGCTGATTCTCCCTTTCATCTTTCATATGAAGTGGGGTGCTGCCATCCCAAGTACTATCAGGCATTTTTATATTTGTGTTACAGAAAAAAAGAACCTACATTTTTGCAGTCATTTGGTCTAAACTCATCTGATCTTCAAACAGCCATTTCCCAAACTGTAATATTACATTAACATTAACCATTAAAATCCAGGCTTCTGCCCTAGGTTCTGCAACCATCAGTCTACTACCATCCCAAATGCATGGAAGAACCTTTTAGGAAAAACAGAAGCAAGACAAACTTCAATTTGATTACTGAAAACACATACAAAAATTTATCACAATGAAGACAAGTATCTGCATACTCTGGGTCCCATTTTGTACCCTACTTGATTCCACCAAACTCAGGACTGCACCCATTTTCCTAGAAGAGTTGATAATTTGGGTCATTTTCGTAGTCTGAAAACCAAACAATTTTCTTTCTTGAGCTCCCAGGCTATTTTCATACACTGCCATGTAACTCGAGCTTTGGGTTGCACCAGAGAACACGGAGCTCCATCCCTTCAGTTCTGGATTCCCTGGAGCTGCTTCCATTCAGCCACATATCAGGAGTGAAGCTCTTAACACTGGCCAGACCATGGGAAATAAACACCCAGCACTTTCATAGCAAGGGAACACATTCTGGGGGATGGGACAGAAGGCAGAGGTTTCACACAGGGCAGAAGGGCTGTAGGTCAGGAAGGAGGAGACCTCATGTTTAGGTGCAGTTCAGGTGAGCAGCAGAATCATTTGCACCCCTTTCAAGAACCTCCACTGGGAATACAAACCATGGCAGTGAACTGTGACCGACACTGACAACGAGCAGTAGGATGAGAATGAAAATGCACATGTTTTGAGGGTGTTTATAAACAACAGTTTACCTGTGTGATATCATCCTGCTGGAAGGCACAGAAATTAAAGTGAAAAAGGCTGTAAGAGGGAAACTAGCAGGAAATGAAACAATAGCAAATATAAGGGATTACCACAAAGAACAGACATCCCTGAGAAAACATTTGGAAAGCTACTAAGTGGGAATTAAATCGTATTTTATTCCATACTACCTACTAATCTCTATGAGCCTGCAAAAGCTTATTCTCTCTGCAATAAAATGTATTTTAAAAATCTTTAAGGGTTAGTCTCGAATAGTGAAGGCTGGCAGGGACTCAGCAAAGACAGTACAAATTCTGTAAGTCAGAAAAAGATACAGCAGGAAAATGCAAACAACTGAGAAGGCTGGACTAGGTGAAGAAACACTGACAAATACAACCAGAAACACACGTCATTGGTATTAGAAGAGGGCTGTTACTAAATAATCAGTCTCAAGATGTTTATGGCAAGTAGGACAGACAATAACAAGAATTGTCACGCAGAAAACCAGGATGACCTGTTCGGTCACCAGAGTAAACAAGAACAAGTTGCACTCAATGTAATTTCAAAACCTGTAAAACTGTAGCTCACAGTATCAAACAACTCACACAAGCAGGTCTCCTAGACAGATTTGTGGATTAAACCAATGGCTATTGCGAAGCAATGGATAGAAAATGGTTGCAGACAAGGATAAACAGCAAATAGCACCACTGGTAAACACTGAATACCCAACAGTGTTAAAATGCTTAGCAAAATTGTATAGCTATCAACAAATATTTCAAACACATTTAGTAGGCGTAAATAGAAAGCCCCTGGCACTGGAAATGTGAAAAACTCAACCATTTCTGTTGAGCTCCTGGAGCTGGTGGATGCTGGGAGCTTCCAGAAACCTGACAGGCAATGAAAGACACATTGAGAATTCACACTCTTCTTTTAGGAAATCACTACCGTTTGAAGCTTGGCATTCAAACTAGTACACTCATGTAAGTGCTTTCTCATTCTTGGACTAATGATTGCCTTACTTGAGTCTGTGCAATGTGTGTGATACCTCCTAGGGGATTACACAGATCTGTGCCCGTGGAACATGGAGTGCAGTACAGTGCACACACTGCACGTGGAATTCTGTGTGTTTGAACTGGGCACATCTAACGTGGACAGAGTGGAACAGCTTCATCTAAGCAGCTCTGATGATGAGGACTGCTCAGTCATGAGGGAAGAATAAAACATTTGGTTGCAGCAGAGTAAACAAAAAACTGTAAAATGCTATGGTTTTGTACCCACTTGTTATTCAATACAGAAGTTAGCCCTAAGCAGCAAGTTGCCAGCAAGCAGAGGATTAGAAACACAAATGCTAGAAGTACCCTGCTTCCAAAAGAGGTAAAAGATGTTTGAAAATGCAGGTATGCTCACAGGTGCCTGTACCACAGTATTGAGAACTCCCCACAGCCAGTGCCAGGGCTGGGCAGCAGTGACCTCCTGGGCCAGCCTGCAGCAAGAACTGCCCTCTCCCTTCCAGCAAGGGAGGAGTGTTGGGCACAATTACACAGCTCTTCACCCAGGGGCTGGCTAGGCAAGGTGGAATGGACACTTAGATAGATAGGAATAAGATTCTAAAACTCATTTGCTTTTTGTCTGACCAAATTTCCAGCTCTTCACTGAGAGGTAATAAAAAAGTTGGTCACCAAAGTGACCAGAGTGCTTGAAGTTTATTATTTATGTTCTGAATGTTTTGAGAACATTGAAGTAAGAGCTGATGGAGGAGTCCCAGTTAAGAAGCTGAAGAAACAGCAGGTAAGACCTGTCAATATAATCCTCTGCTGAAGCAGTTCCTCACATGATCCCATGTGGTACATCCTCCTGCCCCAGATCTGTGAGAGGTGGAATGGTTCATCAGCACTCCCAGATATGGGACACTCCCAGTGAGTATCCACAGACACTCTAGGCTCTATATCCTCAGCTGGTCAGCACTACTGACACCATGGAAATGGCATTGCTGGCATTCACCACTCAGCAGTTGTGACTTACCTAAAGCTGCAAGTGCCACACCTCAGGACATGACGGGTACTAGAAGGGAAACCTCTTATCTGGAGTACTTCCCATATCTGCATGTAATTACCTCTGCCTTCCATATCACATTTCATAAACATACTATATAACTTTGAAATTCATCCCCTGGAGACTCAAGGCTTCATTATTCTCATTTCAGTCTCTATCTGTAATTTATAAAAATCTGCTAATTCTCAAGAATGAGAAATAAAAATTTCTAATTATATATAGCAAAATATTGGCATGTTATCTTGAGTAGAAGCTCTTTGAATACACTCAAGTCTATAATTCTGTCTTCAATTAACTGTCCTCCTCCTGAACAGGTGGCTGTTTTCCTTTTCTGAAACACTGGAATAAGTATCTCCTAAAGGGAAATGTAGATTCTAATTGTCTGCAAGAATAGAAGGGCCATAGTTGAATCTTCTACTCCTTCCCTGATCTTAAAGGGAAATTGCAACAAAGCACGTATTTTGATAAGGCAAATATTCAAATTTTTCTGCTCCCTTATTTCCAGCCGCTGTTCCTACAACCTTCACAAGCCATTAGGTCTGTATTCTCAGGGGCATTGGTCTGTGACAACAAAATCTTTCTCAAAGTACTGACCATATTTTAAATATCTTAAATATTAAATATTCTACCAATAAAATGTTTAATGAAAAATGGCACATTTGTTAAAGATGTCAAAAGCTCTCCTGCACCAAAGGGTCACATTTTACCATTTTATTTGTGGTGAATGTGAGGGGAATATTTACCCAACCATCTTTACATTTAGGATCTTTCCATGGATGTACATCATCTGCCAAGCACTTTTCTAAAGATACTGTCATCCAGGCTTTACAGTACATGTAAATAGACTTTGTGCCAACCCCCCCTAATATTTAGGGTTTGATGTAGTTAGATTAAATAATAAACAATATGTAATAATGTAAGATCAATTCTCACCTAATGTGAAGCTTCACCCTGAAGGGTTTATTACTATTTCATCAGGATATGGGGGTTAAACAATGCCAACAAGATACTGTCCTCATACAGAGGTGCTTTATGTGAGGTGTTTGAGCAGAACTATTAACTAGAGCCCTTTAAGTTAATCACATGCTGAGTTACCATTATGACTGATGAGAACAGTAATTAAATGCTCCAGCTTGCATGTGTCATCATTGCCTTATTTCCTTTACACAACAACAGATGGGTTTAGGTATTGCATAACATGAACAGTTCTTAACAGTGGTGGTGCTACAATCAGAACACAATTATTTCACTGCAGTACTTCCAGGATAAGTACTGTAGAAACATATTGGGAGTTGAAGGAGGAGTGGAATAGGTGTAGTGCTTCATGATTTAGCCTGGCCACAGTGGGCACACCTTCTTGTATTTCATTGTTTAATTCAGGCAGCTCCCTTTTGAAGAAAGCAGGGTGCATTTCTGCAGCACCCATTCATCAGACAAAATGCAAACTGCAACTGCCTTAGGCAATAAATGAAATATCATGGAAGTGACAGTTGGTTATTGAGAGGTTTCTTCAGATTACAGAACCTTGATATAATATAATTTGATTCACATTTATCTCCTGGAGCGGTGTGTACATAGAATGAACAATTCTAAGAAGCCCTGTAATGGAGTGCAGCCCTAAACTGTCTAGTGAAACACATAACAAATGCTATTTCAGTCTTTAACTAGGATAATCACTTACTCTTGCAGCTTTAGTACAATTGTTATGGGTTTTTTTTTTGCCTGAGCAACTGTGTATACTTAACACAGTGAGAAAGGTTAAAGTGAAGTGAAAAAATTGGGGATAAAACATAAAGCAATAAATACAGTTTGCAATATTTTGCAGTATTTTTTCCTTAACACTTGAAATCAAATGTTTGTTAGGTAGGATTACTTCTACACCAGAAAACCTCTTCAAATTCACTGGAAAATTTAATCTGTGCTTACTACTGGACAGCTTGTGTTTATATTTTAGGACCTTTTTACTAAGGATCAGTATGTCAGAAGACAGGAGTTTCCAATAAAACACCCTCAGTTTGCCTGTATGGATCACTCACTGTATGCAAAAGTCAGCAACAAAGCCCATGCAGAATCACTGCTGCAGATTTCTTTGAGACTGGATTATACAACTGCTTTATGTTGCTAAGCAATACATTGAAATTCTTAAAAATTTCAAAAATGCACCATCCTAACTGATTAATTTCTGAGACAAGAACCTTAACACAGCACATGAACCATGAACTGATGCTCTAACCATAACCTAGTTATGTCCAAGGAGGGTGTTCCCTATTGCCTCTTCTTGCTTTTGCTACCCTGAGACCCTCACAACTCTTGAATGCTAAACAAGACTAAAAGCATCAGCAGAATAATTAAAACCTTTTCATCTAAGACAGGTGGTATCTGTAGCTGCTGCTTGCCTTAAACGTCCAGCATGGTACAACCTGGCTAAGAGAAGATGCATACACCAGTGAAAAGGGAGAGGGAAAAGCACAAATGAAGCACTAACAAGCAAGAAAAAAGGAAATAAATCAGATTTCTGGGTGCAGTAGAGCAAAAGGGAACTGCAGATCATCAGACAACAGGCTGAAAATAGTGAAAGCAAAAGAAATCTTCAGGTCAGATCTCAGCTGGTCTAAGTCAGCGTAGCCCCGGGGAAGTTACGCTCACTTAGGGCTGGGAGGAATGTGGCTCAGCAACCTGAAAAAAGAAAGGGAAAAACTGATGAACAAGAAAAGACTGGGACTGAGCAGAAAGTTATACATGTATTTCCCTTCATCCCTGGAGAGGGAAGAAAATTCTTGCCAATGGAGCTGCAAGGGTGGGAACACTGACAACTGAGCAGGAAGGCAAAAAGCTGGAAGCACAAAGCACAGGAAGCAAAAAGAAAAGAGCATAATGCCAGGTGGGAAAGGAAGAAGTTTTAAGATGCCACGAATGAGGTGTCAGAGAGAAAAATAATGTGCTTTTAAGGAATTTGACTTCCTATTGAGATTGCTGCTTCTTGCATAATGCCCATCAGAAGCACCTAAATATTGTTCTTGGTTCATTGTTATCTATACATTTTTATTCCTCTTACAGTGTTTAATATCATTAAGTGTAGGTTAAGATTCCAGGAATATACATGGTTACAGTTCTGGATCACTGCTAGCATTGTTACACTAGACACATTTTTGGAGGTATGATGATCTCTTCATCTCCCCATCATCACTGCAAGGTGAAAAAGTTCTTTAGTCAATGAGCATTCTTGCAGCAAATATCACAGAGGGGGAGAGTGTTTGGAAAGAAAAAAATACCTGGAGTACAAAAAAAAAATCCCTTAATACTTAAATACAATTTAAAATACAATGTGTCATCAGCTGAAATGATTCTGTCAATTGTTTGACATTCAGACCAAAGTTATCAACTAAACACTGTTTACAAGCTCCTGCAAGGATGCACAATGTGCATACACAGAGTGCTGTGAGACAAAATGCATTTATGCACCATTAGTAGTCATTATATGGATGTATGCACCTAACTTGCTGTATCCATTACTATGTGAAGCAAATGCCAGATCACAGACCAAAGAGATTCTTTAACTGAGTTTGTAACCCAGTGACAGGAGCACCTGTCTAGAAAGGACAGCCTTATCTCTGCAATTCATGCACTTAAATCACTATCCATGGCATCTACTGTATCATATTTATTTGTCTATCAATTTTTAAAACAACCACATGGCTGCCTGGCAGGCCATATAGCATTGCTGTATCATTTAAATGGTCTGTAGCTAACTTGCTGGGCCAGTCTTCCATCTGTGCACACTTTTAAAATATGAGATGCACAAATGACTGGTATCAGCTCTGTGTGGTTGCCCTCTCTTATTAAACAGGATGATTTCCTAGATTAGCCAGCCATAGAGAGAGGTTAGAAGCAGTAGAGCTGGCCTGCAAAATACTAAGTTTTTTAAATGTTTCTTCTTTTATTGTCTCAACATCACATTGAAAGCTTGCAAATCCCAGTGCTTACTGGGGATAGAAAAGCTGTCTTTGTGCAACCAAAACAAGACAGCATCCTGTGATGCAGCTGACTGTGCAGGAGACTGATGATCCTTTTCTGTCTTGTTTTGAACACAAGTGCTAATCTGAAGCTGATCATGTTTTCCTTATGAAAACACTGTTATTGACACAAGGGTGTGAAAAGTTCCAGTTTTGAACTTATACATCTCATTAACCACAGTTCTCACACCAAAGTAGTAGTGAAAAACTAATATCTCAAAGCCAAGTAATTGCTCTGGAAAGTGAGGAAACAGGATGATATACAAGTAATTGAAAATTTAATGTGTATATATAACTGAACCTCATTAACGACCTCACTAACAAAAATAACATACTCCCAATCGAAAATCCTGATTATAACTCTCTAATACATAAACATGTAAAACAGAGCAGCTATTCATACTGCATCCATCTATATGCTATATTATACAGATGTATGCAGATAAAAACTACACCCATGTACACACATGTTCTAACACTACACAGGGACACACAAAGAGGCTTAAGTTTTCAAGCAAAGAGTAGGTGCAAATGAATAAGATAAGGACAATACGTTATGTTGGACAATATCCTGTGTTGTCACTCCAACATACTCACCATTTGCAGAAGATCAGCAGAAACCATCTGCATGCAACACATTGCTGTAGCCAGGGCACAGACAATGGTGGAGATGATATTGAGAGCGCACACAGAGAACAACAGGTCCTGCAGAGAGACAGGCAGCAGAATGTCATCTCTAGCTCAGGGACACCAAGGACACAGAGTGTTTTAGGAACTTGATATAATCACTGGCAACTGCTGCCAATTGATACGGTCTCAAATAACTGTGTAGAACTCATTTAGCTTGTAATATTTTCTTAAGCAATCTACAAAGGGAACAATTACAGAAACAAACATCTTCCCTCCCCCACTTCTCACAGCACATTTGCTATTAGATATTTCCTCAGAAATATTGATATTCAATTTCCCAGCTCCCAGAAAGCAAAGACAAATTACTGCTTTCACAGTGAACTCCAAGCTACAGCCATCACAAGAAAGATGCTATGAAGGAGACACCTGATTAAAAACAACAACACACAGAAATGTCATTGCTTTCAGTAGTTGAAATCTACAACTTAAGATTGTGTGTTAAAAAAATGCAACTGGAGTATGAAATAGAGACTGTTATCCTGTGTCAGATACTCTATGCATCTAAAACATTTTTAGATATGACAGAAAAGCAATGATTACACCTGGGCATTTCACCTTCTGCTGATGAATTGAATGCATATAGCCACCATGCTTTTTAAAACAAACCCCCAAACATTTAAAATAGAACACAAAGTATTTGTTTACTAAGTAGAATACAGTAAAAGAAACATTTGAATTAAAATGGAAGCGTTTTTATAGCAATGGCATAATCAAAAAAACCCCAAGCCATCCACCTCTCCTCCAGTCACTGGATTTGTATTTACTTTCCCAACAGCCAGTGAAAAGAAACTCTGCTTTAGCATGTTGGCTACAGTTCAAAGCTACTACAATCCCTGCACAGCAACTGCCTGGCTCTTGTACTTGGGGCAATTATGTGGCTCAGTATTCTGAACAGCCAGTAAAACTGTTTGAGGAAAAGCAGCAGAGGGAACAGATGAAGAACAAAAATAAAATTGTTACAATATCATGAGTAAAACCACTCACTGTGTAAAGAACATTCTGTAGGATCTAAGTTTAGGAGCATTTCAGTCACTGTCAGTGCATAAAATAACCTCCATGCTATAAAATCAATGCATTGTTCACTTTGTGTATTTCCAACACTACTGAAAAAAATGATAGATAGGTGCAGATTTGCTCCTGCCACTGTCATTGCATGTTCCCTGAGTGACCTTCATCTGCAGATGGAAATGCCAGCCATGGGAACCAGGCAGACAATAAATAGGCCAACAAGCTTCAGTCATTGAATAGCTTACACTGACACAGATTTCCTCTTGCTTCTCTGGTCAGCAGTCCTCTGAATTCTTGGCCAGCCTCTCAGCCAGGGAATAATGAATCACCAGCATCACCAGCAAAACAGAGGGAAGGCCACTCTCTAACACACACAGAAGGTGCTACAGAGGACTCATTCAAATACAAAGTCATACAGAGCCACTTAGAACATTCAAATGGAGGTAAAAAGGCAATGTGACCCCCCCGAGATTCAGTTAGTTCACAGTGGCACAAAGAGAGACCCTGGATGTCTGTGTGTTTGTGTGCAGACCTAGGTAAAGAACACCGGGGCAGAGACAAGATCTAGGGTAGAAATAGGCCCATTTCCTGCCTGTAAGAAACTTCATTCATGCTTAATACAGCCATTTAGATCCAAAAGAGTCAGCTAATCTGAGCGCATAACTTAATAACTTTTATGTCAAATAATGAAATTTACACTGAAGTTCTAAATTAGGATCCAAAGCATTTCCAAGACCCTCGTACAACTTTACATGCTCCAGGACAGACTCAACTGTGCCTCTAACACTCATGACAGATGTTTCTTTGATCTGTTCCTAAAGCTCCCACAGCTTCATCCCACTATTCCAATGTTTATCTTTACCATCAGTGTTCTCCTTACCTCCATTCCATTAGAAAACCATTGCTCCTTTTCTTCCATAGCTCCTGAGAACAGGCAATTACACCTTTAAACTTTATTATCATTCTTGAAGCCTTTTCCACCTTTACTCTTACGTATTAACCTCATTTCCTCCAATCCTCAACTGAAATCAACTTCCTAGCTCTGATAATTTTCATGAGTTTCATTTCGTTCACCTCACGCTTAGTCCACATTTTTCCTCAAATGCAAAATCCTACACTGGGCACAACTGCAGGCCCTGCAAATGCTGACTGTAGTGTAAGGATTATTTCTTGTGCCTTAAAAGCTCCACTCATCCTTACACATCCTGCAGAGGTGGATGAGGTTTTCTGCAACAGTACCTCACTGATTAATCTTTTGTTCAAAACAACCCCAGATTCTCTCCTGCAGAAATACTACCCTCTTCATCCTGCTACTAGGCATGAACAGAAGGAACATCGTAAAGACAAAACTGTTATTAGAGAAGAGCTAAAACCAAGCCTCATTCTCAATTACACCTATCTTTCATTCCTAAAAAATGAGGAATAAACCTAACCCATTTCATTCTACTTAGGTAGAAAAAGGATAAAATTTTCCCCCATAGTTACATTCTCACATACTGCAAAGCACAGTAAAACAAAGTAATGCTTTTCATTTTGTTATTTTTTTTCTTTACAAGTAATCCTAGAAAACCTCCTCAGATAATGTCAAACCAATTGTTTGAACCTTTATTCCCTGCTAAGCATTGTGAAATGAAACACAAAGTAAGCTGACTCTGCAAGCCCCCTGAGGTGCAGCAGAGTCCCAGACTGGACACTGACAATGATCACAACTCATTTGTGGTTTGGGGCTTTCCTTCTGCCAGCCTGGGTGGCTGCACTGTCACTGAGCACCTTGTGTTTGCTGCAGGGCAGGGATCCCCATGCACAGCAACAACAGTCCCTTTCCCCACACTCCTGTGCCAGGGGAAGCACACAACAGTTAACATTCCCAATGCAATCTTTCTGAAGGCAAAAGTGCAACTAGACTGTTCTAAATGCACTGATGCAGAATTTTCTATATCTCAGAGATCAATAAGGAGCAGACATCTATCAGCCAAAAATGTCACAAGGCAGCAAAGTTAATCAAAACAACAGTAATGGTGTTAAGTTTCAATTTTTAAGTGACAGTGATAACTGAGCAGTGATTGTGGCAACCTCACCATCACTAGGTATTTATTAGAGCAATACTACTTTTTTATTTGTTTGAGGTTTTTTTCCTAACATCTGTTCCAACTCAAAAATGAATCAACCCACAACCAAACCCTTCTTCTGTTCCTCAGTCCCTCACACACCCAACAAATATTAATCAGTTTTGGGTACTTTACCATTTTCAGGGAATTTGCTCCCTGTGCCCTGTAGAAAAAGTAATTAGGTAATTCATGACATCCATTTATTCAAGTACAGATAAAAAATGAGCATGAATGGCTTTTCAAGATCTAAAGCCTTCCATGGCCAAACACGCCACCAGAAGGGCACTGCAGGTGCTTATACGGACTCCACGGTGACAATTCCAGCATCCTTTAGGAAATGTCTCTGAAAAAGCAGCAACCACAACAGTGCCAACCTTCACTCCCCACAGCACCTGGCCACACACAGCTACATTCAGAGGTATCTAAAGGGACAGGAAATCTAAACACAAAATCAAGGAGGTTTAGTGAAAGATTTCTGGTTGGCATCTGCAACAACACTAAGCAGAAAACATAACACATGAATTTGTAATGCTATGAAATATGATTCTTTGCTCCTGAGGGTACTTTGGCATTTTTAAAATTAAAATGTGATTCTTCAGCATGTTTATATAATGTTCTGATAGGTGTAACATACTAGGTGGAATTATTCTTCTACAGGTTCCACATCCAATCTTCTTGATCCACCTCACCTCACGCAGTGCAGAGGACACAGATCTGCCCCCAGAGCAGGAGGTGCTGTGAGAAGTGCCAGGAACCAAGCCTGGATCCATCCAGATACACACCCACAGGGGTCAGGCATTGCTGGCAGCTGCTTCTCTGGGGCCAGCTATTTTCCCAGGTAGGTTTCTCAGTAAATCTCAAAAGTTGAATTAAAATTTATTGCTGATACGTGAAAAAAGCAAGAGTTCATGGTTGTGTTCTTATTAAGCAGTTGCTAAGTTAATTGAGTCATTATCCACAAAACTGTTCATCGTGTTCTCCCTCCACAGTCACAGACACCTTTGACTTTGTCGGCCTAAACGAGACTTATGCATTGTCCAATCCTCTTCCCACCATCATTCATCCATCCGTCCATCCAGAACTTAAGGGGAGAACATTGAATTTCTCTTTTTCTTTCCCGATTCAAGTGGTTTTCAGTATTATTCTTTGGACACTCTTTCTGTGCTACTGCACCTTAAAGTTCTTCCTTTATTAGCACAATTAAAATAATACATAAATACATAAAAATGTATGTTCTCTAAATGCGTAGTCCAAAAGCCTACACAATACAATAAAACAGAAGCTGTATTACAAAACCTGAGTATATTTTAAAATCTGAATGTTTAATTGAAATACTTTTTTACTATTTTGTATTCGAAAATGTAATTGTAGGATATAATTCAATAAGAACATCACATGAAAAATCCCATACTGTAATTAGTTAAAAAGCAGTTTGTCCCTAACACTGATTTTCTTTGTTTTCCATCAAACTCCTGGGTGACTTGGCAGTCAGATGTTAGTAAAATGGAATAAGTTAAAAAATTGCTGATTGATTTGTCCCTTCGGTAACTCAATTGTAGAAACTAAGCAATTTAAAACAGCTGTTAGCACATGCAATTACCTGACAGAAGAAAGGAGAATCTCTGGAATGAGATAGAATCTAAAATGAAAACTGGCAATGTCCTGAGCCCTCCGTGAGCGATGGGAGCACTGGCAGAGCTGGGGCCTTGATAACCAAAGAACACTCACTGCAAGTGAGTCCATCCTTCTAAAATATTGCCCTTCAATTCTGCCCTGTGATTTGTGTCTCCTGTCACAGCAAATACAAAGCTAAACTGGAATACGATCCATTCGCTCTAAAGGGGGGCCATCCCACAGAGTTCCTCCATCTGAGAAAACAAACTTGGAACTGAATTCTCTCTAAAATCATTTGCCTTTCTGAACCATCAAATCAGCCAAACGAAAACAGGAATCTCTGGACATCTTCACAACTCAGATGTAAATTTTGGTAAATATTTAATCCCTCCTTTGCCTTCTCATACCATATCAATGAACTGGACAGTCAATTACACATATGGACATCTGTTACAGCTTCAAAGTCTTTCATGGAATTGGTTTGTCCCTTGCCAACACAGCAGTGTGAGGGTTCGGGGCCCGAGCAAAGGGACTTGCTGTGGCATACCAGCTGAACTGCTTGGGCACATGGTGGGAGGAGGTTCTGCCTTCCCCTGGACCCTCCCTGGCTCCGGGATGGTGGGACAGAGCTCTCCCTGTGTTTGTCCTTGCTGGTGCCCTGGGCTGGGCTGAGCAGCCCTGGGAGGGTCCCGGCAGCCCCGGCCTCCCCCCATCCCCCCTGGGGGCACCCTGGATGGATCTGCCCCAACTCCCCAAGGGCTGGCTCCATCTGCAGAGCAGATCCCAGCCTGGCCCTGTGCCCGCTGCCCTCGGGAGAGCCCTGGAGCCAGCCCTGCTCCCCCATTCCCAGCTGGGCCCTGGAACCCGCCCCATTCCCCCATTCCCCCATCCCAGTTGGGCACTGGAACCCTCCCCATTCCCACAGCTGTACTTGGGATGTGCCTTTCCCCGACAGCGCCCCCTGCGGTTTGTAAATGTAACTGCGCCAAAAGCAGAAATGAGGCTTCATTGTTTGGAAGTTTTGGCTAAGGTGTTGTCCTTTGTTTTGTTATATATATATATATATATAAATGTTATTTCCTTTTTCTACATTTAGTGCCTGAAGCCTCTTATTTTCAAAATAATCATACGAATAACTTGGAGGGAGAAGCTTTTTTTCTTTCTACCCCAGGAAGGCTCCTGCCCTCCTTAGCAGACATTTTGGCCTGTTGAACCAAGACAACATCAAAACAGGGAATCTGACATTCAGCACAGACAATACCACTCAGATGGAGCAGTATTACCACAAAATATTCACTCTATCAAGTATTATACAGAAAATAAACCAGCTGTGCTGCTTACTCAGAATTCAGAAATTGTATTAAACCTATTTTGCTCTAGAACAAAATAAGGTACGTATCATTGATTTTTGTTCCCACTTACTCTTCTGTCTCCACATTTATTTACAGCATTTAAAAATATTTATTATGTTTTCTGAAATGCATTAATAAGGTTCATACCACCAGAAAAAAAGTTACATAGTGCAAACCCATTACTTCTTATGAGCTCCAGTCTGTGCAACAGTACTGAACTGGCAACTCCCTTTACAACACACTAATATTTTGCTGGCTCAATAGATTATTTTTCCATGGAAATAAAAGGTTTGTAATCTTTGAGGTTCTTAAGTTCTTTACACTTTTGAGACCTCAGTCAATACACAATAAAAGGAGCAAGATAAGCTTGCTGATGTGTAGAAAGAACACTGTGTAATCAGTAGTCCTGAACACAGGGATCTAAACATCCCCCTGATCAATGGCTAAACCCATCTTCACTTCGGCAATTCTGGGAAGATGATTTTGTTTCTCCTTGATGGACTTCAATTATGGTGCTTCATTTCTCATACTACTGTATCTTGAGACGAGATAATGAGCAGTAAAGGTTTTTCACCCATGAAATTAGTGTCAGTGTACCTCTTTTATTCATAAATTCAAGGACAACAATCAAATTATAACTTCATTTGTTCTCACTAGATATGCCTGAAAAACACTGGAAAAAATAGCTGCTCTAATACAGGGAAAACTCAAGAATCAATTCTGAACCATACAGGTCTCAAATGCACATTGAACTATAAATGCAGAGACGGCCAACACTTAACAAACTGTTAATAAACGTATAAAATATGAAAGTACAATATAATTCATTATTTTACCTGCATCTAAAATAGTTACTATATTTTTAAGGGAGCAGTACCCATCTGCTACTTAAAAAAATAAACTAGAAAGGGATTTCTCTGCTTGCATGTGAGTTCAGACAGCTTTGAACTCAGGTGTCTGCATGAAATTTAGTACTGGAGACATGAATACTGGAGACTCCTGAAAGACCAAGGTTTCACCAAATAACTGCACAAGGGTGCAAAAATTCAGATGATAGACATGCAAAGAGGCAGCTTTTCAGCCATGAAAGAAGTTTACAACCATGTCCACTACCTGCCTGAACGAGGAACAGAAAAAATCATGAGGAAGGAAAAGTAGCTCAAGTACTTGGACTGCAAAGTCCACCCTCTATTTTTGATGGGATCTAGTGTGGCAAAAAGAGCATGGGGAATATTTTCAGTTACCTGTAAAGTAACATGAAACAAGTTCAACATTTTAAAATCTGACAGGAAATTACTCATTCTGAATTGAGCTTTATCCAATTTTAAGTAGATTATGAAGTCTTTCAGGTAAGTCATTCAGCAAAATTAATTATATTGCATTTGGTCGTACGGCAAATCCGAGGAAAGTCTGTTCTCATAACTCTAAAGAACACATTAGGAGTCATCTTCCTCTGTTTGGCAAGTGAAAGCATGTTCTTCTGAATTAGAAAAAAAAATTAAACATATGAGTAGGTGTGTTCAGTAACAATAAACTTGGACTCAAAGGAGAGAAAGGGGAGATGCACACAGAGGACTGAAGAGCCTTGAGGTACACAAATATCTAATAATGATGCCTCGCTTACAACTAATGAATGGAATCAGTAACCTGAAAAAGGCATTTACTATTTATATTGTACTTCAGTTTTAGCAGCTCCAAATATTTATGCTGAACACAGAGAAGGGAAGCAGCTTTTCTCCTTGCAGTCTCCTCTACAGTCACAAAACCATTCTAAAGATGCACTTTAAGTAAAGTAGAAGGCAATTATTTAAGTAAGAGATTTATAAATTCACATACATATCTGCAGATATTCTGGACTGTGTGAGCAGCTAAAAGTAATTAAAAATACTCTATTGGATCATGACTAAACCAGAGCAGTACAAGCTCTTCTGCTACTTGCACATATTACACAGCAATAATACATTAGAAAACAAGTGAAATTTCCAAACATCTAACTTCATTCTCTCAAAATATTGCATGTATGCCCTTAACAAGTTCAAAATACTCTGCATTTACAAAGAAAAAATAATTTTCAGAGAAGAAAGATGTCAGAAAAATCCAGTCTTTATACTTTAACATTACAAGACAAACTTGGTTCCTTAAAATTTCATCCACAAATCAACATATTTACTGTGGAAAACCAAATTAAGTTGGTGCTAATGAAACACGTCCCATCTGAGCCATCATCTAATTTCTGTATACCTGACTCTTATTAAACCTTTTTAAGTCTTTTAACTTTTTAAGTACTTTTAACTTAATTTTGTAAATAGGTAGGATTTGCTTTTGCCTTCATTTGGCTTGAAATAAATCAAGTAACTTTCTAACATAGGATAGAGCTGTTTTGGAACTGTGGTTTTTGTAGGGAAAACCAAAATCAAGATACTGAGACCCCAACATTCTTTAGCAGTATAGATTATTGACCCTGAGTATCCAGAGGAAAGCAAGTAACCTTATTTTCAGGGGCAGTTTAGGACCTCTTAATGCAGGAAACTGGGTAGAAAACACATCTTCTGGTGCAAAACAGTAACCAGAAAGTCTCTCCCCTGTAAAACAAGGCAGATGGATCAGACTGGGGCTCCTGCAGATCTTCATGGGAGCTCATCACATAATGCAAGTGTGCTACTGTTGCTGGAGGGGTGCAGACAAGACTACAAGTGTAAGACCTTGTAAATAAAACCTGAACACCACCAATTCACCCTCATTGAAATGGGTTGAGCCTCCAACACTTACAACAGGGCAATGGCAGAGTATTTTTGTCTATTTTACTGTAACGTATAATTTTGTGCTGAAATTCTACTATTCAAACAATCCCAGAAATTAGTACTCATAAATCAGTCAGAATTTGCAATCAATACTCACATCTACGTACATATGTATGCTCATAGGTATGTATATGTGACTGTAGATACTGATTTGAGTAGTTTATTCAGGGTTTGGAAGGAAGAAAGGAGAGCTGATTTACAAAGGAGCATGAAGAGACGGTTCAGAGCAGAAACAAAAAAAATGAATGTAGAGATTTTTCAAAGCACCCATAAACTCCCCTACTCAATACCATGCAAGGCATGATGGCAGCACCATTTAACACCCACCAGAGCAGGAGCCACTGCTGTTTCCCCTGCCCTGTGTCACTGCCTGGGAACAGGCTCAGCCAGGAGGGACGTGCACAATTGTTCTGTTCTCAAGGCCGCTCCCACCAAAACCCCCCTGGTGCCTGAGAGGAAACACCAGCTTTTTACCTCAGTCTCAAGAGAAGGAATGTGAAACCCACATAATGTTTAACATAAAGGTGTATAATCTTAACTCTGCTTCTCTACATTCTCTCTCCCTCTGGCTCCCCAAACAACGAACACAATTGAGGTTTTGGTACTGAAACATCTGTTGCCTTAAAATCACACTGCCATTATCAATTGCAATTAAAGAAGGTGAGCCTTATCACTCTCAGCTGTTTACCTAATGAACTGCAACTTTTTTTTCCACATGGGCTTAGTAAAATGCTGTTCTTAAATTAACAGCAAGGAATAGAGAGCTCTCTAAGACAAACAAACAGAAAGCAAATCTAGAATTGAAACTGAGAAATATGCAAGAAACTTTCTGGAAAAGTTCTTTTCCTAACTACCCTGTCTTAGATGAAAAGTTCTAACCATAATTACAGCTGCACTCAGACTGTGCTCATGGGAGCTCCTGTGTTTAAAACCATTCTCTTCTAGCATAAGCTGATACGACAATTCCCTGTATACGTGACTGAGTTACACTGTAAAAGAAATTGTATTTTGTGCTTGTGTTCTGATTGCTGCATTGGTCAGAAACATCACCCTGATTTTCAGCGTATGTCACTTCTACTCCCTTCATAAGCTGACAATGTCCTCAAAGATGAAGTTGTTTTCTCTCTCGTTGAAGTTTTACCTTACTGACACACTTCCAGGAAAGCACCATATGTTCCCTCAGTCTTTATTTTTACAGAATTAGCAAGTCAGCTTTTCCTGAAGGACAGGTTCATGTTTCTGCATCTGTCATACTTTGAGGAATGGCCTTCTGAGAAGGTACTTTCTCATAGCACATTTCACTGAGACTGCACGATAGAACATGGCCCTGAGTTTAGTATTCTGAGTAGCAGTTTATTATTATGTTTTGACCAGCAATGCCAAGTTATGCTTTTTTTTTTCCTTAGTAAATTCCTACTACCCAGCAGGTTCTTGCACCTTCTTCTTCATCAACCTCATTAAAACCCAAAGCAGAGTTCTTCCTTAATTTTGGGGCCTGATCCCTATTACTTGGTGATAGCTTCTTTCTTTTTCTTAACAAAGCTGAAGAACATTTAGATATTTACTAGATACTTTTTGCAGGATTTCCACTGATTCAGAACTTCAGAACTTCAAATATCAATATAACATAGCTTTTTCAGGCCTCACCCTATAAACTACCTCCCTAAGATCCCTCTCACGTTGAATTTCTCTCCTTTACTCCATTATTTTCTATTACTTTTATTAAAATACATACTTTGAAGCTGAGAGTCACAGACGCAGAACTAGTTCTGTTCATCATTAAATTAAACCTAAAATGAACCAATATCTGCCTCTTAAGCTAGAGTTCCTTTTTCTGACCAGTTAAGTCATTGAATTTTTACTATTTTTCAAAACAAAATAACACCATGTCTTGCCAGTTTGATGTCAACAAAGCGAAGCAACAACATGGGCAATTACACTGAGCTCTAACTCTCACATACAATATTCTTAATATTTGCTCTCAGTTTTTTATCAGAGAAGTTGTAATGCAAAATGCTACAAAGTTTAAACTTCTTACACTATTGCAGAGCATTCTATAAAAGCACGTTTCCAGCATTATCCAGAAAGAGCACTTTCTCTCCTCTCCCAAAGCAATGTCCACCTACTTTTGTGGTAGCAGTACATCCTGAAATAGTTCATCATTCTGCAATGATTTGTTCTTTAGTCCACCACAACATTAATAAACAACACCCTCTCAGATTCTGGCTTTCCTGAACCTCCCAGCATCAGTCCTAACCCTAATTCTAACTTCTGCTTCCTAAATAATCCCTAACTAAAGAGTGACCTGTACAAATGCAGCCACTGTGTGTAAAATCCTTTTTCTGCACTTTCATCTATGCATCTGCTGGATGAAATGAATTATTTTGCATGTAAGAGTGGATAAACCCAGACAACCCCAGCTGCTGCTCCTCTCCTCAGACACTTGAGCCTGTTCAGCCCAAAGTGCCCCCCAGGTCAATGCTCTCCCAACGCACCTTCAGGGTCAGCCTGACTGCATTGCACTCCTGCAGGGGGTTCAGCTTCAGTGTCTCTCCCAGGTTACTGCAGCCTGAGGTTTGGTGTTGCATTTCACAGCAAACACACACACCATCACTGTCGAATTTAATCTGGGAAGGAAAAAAACAAAGGTCAGAAAAGGTATAAAGGGAAACACACTTCCCGAAACTTGTACTTACAATTACAGCAATGACTACTAAATGCAGAATGAAAATCTCTGTGAAGAACTTACAGAGTAGAATATTTTCCATTGGTTAATATAAGCTATAAAACCAGGTAAAATACAGAAAAAGGATACAACATCAAAGAGTGCTACCTTTTATGCCTCATTTTGAAAAATATACGTTTTCCGGGGCAGATGAAACCAGAGTAACTCAACTGAATAAACATAAAATCATACTCAAGGGGGAAAACCAAAAAATAACAGGAAGAGGTCAGAAAACGCATGAAGGAGTCACCAACCAATTCTTTATTGCCCCAAGTAGGGATGGAAGCACAGTGGCCGGGTGGTGAGAGATCTGAATCACCATTTTACTGATGCTTTTACATACAAAAATCTAACATTTACAGACACATACACACAAAAAAATTCATAATGAAAATATGCATTTATAATTTTCATACTTTTTTTTTCAAATTCTCCCTGGGATGTTGCCAATTTCCTAAACAAAGACAGATAGCAGCACTCCTTGTAGAATTATCTTGCACAGCCTTACATTTACAATCATTTTAATAGAGTATTTACTTACAGCTTAAGACCTCAATAAATGTTGAAATTATTCATATGATATTAAAAGTTATGTAATTTCATTCTATTTAGTTTTTAGTGCCACCCCTCTAAGGCTTATCTGGTCCTCTCTCCCTGCATGCTGGTGACCAGGACAGCAGATGGAAGAGCAGAAGAGTCAATTAAAAAGGCACAATAAAGTTTCCCAGATGAGGTGCAGATGAATGTTTGCCCTGTACTGTGCTGAAGGCACGATCACAGCAGGATGTTATCTCAGGGGACTTCAGTTCCTCAGGCTCCAGATTGCCCTCTAGCCAGTACCCTTTGCAAAAGGCTTTTTATAAAACCTGGGTGTGTAAATGACACTGTTTCCCACATTCTCAAAGGCAGCACTGGAAATAATTGTCTATGGCAGCTCACAGAGACTGGTCGCCCATACCCTATGCCATAGACAGTGCAAAAGAAATAAAGAAATTATTGAGTTTGTGCACCTCTGTGATCGTTGTGGGGTTTATTTCTAATTAGCATACAATTTAACTCACTAGGCTGCTATAACAATTTCAGATTGTAGTTTGTTTTTTTTCTTCAATTCCTGTAACTTTCTAATACTTTTTTCTAAAGAGTGAAAGATCTGAGCAAAACCCAAGTACATGGTTTATGATCAGACGACTTCAGCACTTCAAGTCAATGTAAAATCAAACCAGTAAATGTCACTGGGGAGGTCTTGCTCCCAAACCTCTTCTGAAATGGTTCTGCTGTCAGATAAATGCTACTGATGAAGCTTGAAACTTTGAGTTTAGAGCTGGGCTATGTTCAGGGTCAGAAGGCTACACCAGGCAAACCAATACAGGCTTCAGCTCCAAGTGGGTTTTTATAATGAGGAAAATGGACAAAGCTTTCTACTGTAAGATTATCTATTTTGATTCATGCTGCCCCTGTTCAGTCAAAGATAGTCACTGACTCATGGTGGTGGTATGTATTTGACATTTCTAGTATGAACTAGAGATCCCAGGTCTGCTTTTATCACATGTCATGAACGGGTGTCACAGAAATAAGGCAGAAAAGGCTTGGTCAAGATTCCCCATTTATGAGAGATTCTCAGTGCTTTCTTAAAGTTCTTCCATAACTTTGTACTGACTAGCAACTCTCCTTTAATTTAATTCTTAAAATTAGTTAAAAGTGAATTTTACATGAAGGTTTCTGCAAAACACAGGGACAATCTTAAGAACCACAGCATATTCAAAACCATCTAAGATCCACAACCACACTGGAAGCATCCTGTTTCTGTAGAGTTTTTAACAATGTGCCCTTTCGTGCAACTTTCCTTTAAACATTCAGGAAGGGACACCTTTGTGAAGCTGTGTTTTGTAGCAGAGAGCAGGACAAGAGGCTGGAGGTGTCACTGCATGTGTGATCCCAACAATCCAGCAGCTGAGAGCTCCTCTGAGCCCTCGTGCTCCACAGTGCCCATCCCTGCTCCACGCTGTCTCACACCTGAGCAGGCACCATCAAGAGTTCATGGAGCTCTTCTGGGCTCTAAACAGGCTCAAAACTAATGTGGACTTTGGCAGGTTTTTTCTTTTGGGGAGGAGGGGAGAGAAGTCATCTATTTTCAGCCCTGATCAGACCTCAGATGCCATTCACTGTGTGGCTTCATAAAGAGACAGCAGCACTAACAACAAAGTTGCACTGGAAGAGGGAGGAGGAGTTGGTATTACTTCTTCCAGATGCTGGGCTGGTGTTTGCCAACCTCAGGCACAATTACAGCAGCAGTGCCTCCAGAACTGACTGTGTTTAAATCTCTCTTTGGTTGGCAGAGCTCAGGAATAAAACATGATTCACTTCATCCCCTACACATAACCCCCACCATTCTGTAGATATTTGTGCTCCACTTCATGATTCTTACTCATTCTAGTAAGCACAGTCAGCAATCAGATTAGAGTCTGTGTACTTTCATATTTATGACAGTTGCAAAGTACACCCTTATCCAACCCATATTTAAGATTTCAAACATCAGCTTGAGCTGTGTTCATAAATTGTCTTTTATTTTCTCTTGTCAAGCCCCAGTATTGTTACTTCAAAAGGGATAAAATCCATTAAAATCTAACTTTTATGTAGCAGAGGATCAAAGCATGAAAGGACATTCCAGATTTATTACAAATACATAAACACACACACTCATAGTCCCAATGTTACTTTTACATCTGTATCAATTCATCAAATTCCGTCAAGGTATTAGAGGCATCTTAAGAAAGCAGAAATGATTCAGAGTGCACACACATTCTCACCAAAAAGGGTAAGTTAGGGAACAATTGACAGTGGCACTTCACGTTCTACCTATTTGCATGTAGAATTACCTATTATAAGTGTAAGTCTTCTAGTAAAGGTAGTAATAGATTTTACTCTTCCTTCTAAATCAAACTTCAGGGTTTTTTATAGGGAACATAAAAAAGCAAGGAAAATTTCAGAATAAATATAAAAGTCCCAAAGTCAGTAAATGAAGTAAAAAGCCTCAGTGGGATGTTTATGGGAAGGAACTTTATAGTGAATAGCTTAAGCAAAGAGAAAGAATGGGAAGATCCAGTAAGGAATAAAGTTGCCTAGTAGGGAAATATCAAGATTAAATAGTTGAATTAAACAGACAAGTAAGAACAAAAAAAGACTACATTTTTCCACTGGAATTTGAAAACTTGTTTTTCAATATGCACAGAGCTGAACGCAGGTACAGCACAAAATGGAATATAAAGAAATCCCTGGACCTCTGTGTGAACCTGCACTTGCTCTGCTTCTCCTTGCTTTGTCTATTCCAGCTAGAGATAATTGAAGGGAAAGAGTCTTCCTTTATATGGTACTAAAACCACTGGCCAATTTCAGCTGTACAAAGTTATAAGCCATCTTTTTATATAGAGATTAACTTTTCTGAGTAATAACCCACTGTGAATTTGATTAAAACTACAGCATTTACTTTTAAACCAGTAAGTGACTTACAGGACAGGTATACTCATGTTGCCTTAAGGAGGGGGGAAAAAACTTTCCAAGACAACTTTATGAGGGTAAAGTAGAGAAGAGTTCTTTTACTTACAGGGTTTTGGGGTACAGAATATAAAGGAGTATAAAAGAGTATAAAAGTATAAAGTACAACATGTGTTGACAAGTAACACAAAGAAAGACCAGTGCTAGGATGAACTCACGGCCTCAGGAATACCATGAGAGCTCTTTTCCAAGCACCACCACTTCAAACATGCAGAGTGAATGAATCCCACAGGTGTCCCTTCCATTTCATTCCCGGCTGTTCCCAGCCAACCCCTGATCCACTCTGCCATGTCTTACCAAAGCAAACAAGGGACAACCACCTGCCCCTCCCTGGTGAAAGACCCTTTCACCCACAGGCTGGGAACACTGACTCTTGCAACATCTGGGTCCAAGGCAGCTCCCCTCCCAGCCCACTATAAACAAGGGAGAAACTCCCTTTGGCAGCTGCTCCCCTGCAGCTCAGCCACCCCAGCAGCTCATGCTGGGAC
>WBMV01006423.1:237936-288475 GCA_013396655.1 Campylorhamphus procurvoides | reverse complement strand
CATTGTCTTAGCTCTGGTACATGTTTCCCAGGCATGCTGTTCCAGCTGTTATCTGACCCTTAAGTCAGCTAGCCCAGGGTTAGAGGTTGCTAGCTGTCTAAATGTAAGAAACTACCTAGAAGTATAAAAATCTACAAATTCATGAAAATCCTAAGGCATCGCTCGATAAAGACTGTCTTGGTTCAAGAGGAGAACTAAGATATCTATGTTGGCCAATAATCCCTCTCCTTTAAATTTAGAAAACAGAACTTTAATTAGAAGTATATATGTATATGAAAAGGATAACAGTTCTTAACCACAATACACACACACATATATATATATATATCTCCAGAAAGAACCAAACAACAACAGTTTGTAATAAACTCCCCCTCCCCCAAACGACAAGGCAAACAGTTAAAAGATATCTTGGCTACCCCCCAAAAAAAGGGGGGGAATGCAATTATATCTACGGACAGCAGGTGGTGATGCCATACCCGGCCAGCTGGGCTCTCTGTCAGGGGAATGGCAGGAGCAGTCACTGGCTCAGCTCCCGTGGGATCAGTGACAAAAGCAGCACAAACCCAGTGTCTGCAGTGTCGAAAACAGGCGTGCTCTCTTCCTCACAGCAGTCTCTGCGATGCCCACGGGTCTCCACGGGTGATGGGTGAAGTCAGAGAGCAAAAGCCACAGTCCTGGTCCCCCAGCGATGTTGGACTCGGTGTGTCCCGTCCTCCCTTCCCTGGGCAGAGCCGCTGAGCTCTTCATCTGTGCAGAAAAAGCACAGAAACCCTGACCCCTTCCCCACTCGAGCCCTTCTTCCCTCCCCTCCCTTCCTGGGGAGAGATCACAACAAAAGGCTCTGGCTAAAGCAGTTACCATCAGGATGTCCATATTCATTGTGCCCTTTGTTAACCATCATCAGTGACACCAAGGCATTGGCTCCAAGCTTTTTGGAAGGAATTCCAACCGAGTTTTGAAAGTATGACAAAGATGAAGAACTAAAACAGAATGTGTCTTGTGCAATAATAGAATATAAGTTAAAATATATTATATTAATTGTTCTACCCATATATGTTAAGCACAAATTTTAGAGACCGATTATTTGAAAAAGAAGTTCCCACACAGAACTATTTCTGATACACACATTGAAAAACAGCTTGGGTGTGTACCTGCTCTCTACACATCCCACTATCACGGACTTAAAGCAGTATCTTGAGGTTACGGCTGCAAGATCTGCAGCTAATCACAGCAGAAAAATTACAATTAATTTTTCTTCACAAGCCATTAAAGCTATTGGCATCTTTTTGTTCTTCAGTGTTGTATGTTGCTAAGCTGCAGGATGAAGAGCACAAGCACTGACTTCACGAATTACACATTCAAAATGTTAACATATGGCAAGCACATTTCTCATATTCACACAGAAATATATATTATGGACTCTCCAATAAATCCCCAATGTTTAAAGCAAAATAAGACCATTGTGCCTTGTTCTTCTTCAAAAAACTACTCTATATGTGAAATGCTGCTGAATTTAAATTCCACAATACAGTAGATACTATTAACACTTTTTAAGCCACACATTCATCATGAATGAGTTTGACAGAAATATCACAACTTAAAATATAATTTATTTTGAATTTGACTTTTTTCCTATACTGTGCTTGGAAATGTACTGTTGCAATTATATGGGATGTTAACTCCATCTCAAAGCTCATGTCTGCAAACGCTGGGTTTCTCTTCTGGAGCTGCACCATAATACTGGATGTTTGTACCCCAGGGGGCAATCAGAGGATTTCCATTTGGCAATGTACATCCAGATAATGTACACAGTGCAGGAATGCACAGATCTACAACACTAAAGTCAGCCATTGAAGGAATCAAAATAAAATATACACTCAGAACAAGTTCTTAAGAAACTGGGATTTTTCCTTTTCAAGTGATAAAAGGGAATAAAGTAATTAAATATGTTCAATGTAGTACACCATTATCTGCTGAGTCAAATGCTGTGCCTAATCCTGAAGCAGAGCTGTTCACTGCACGCATCCCTCAGCAGGTGCTCGATGAGAAGACAACTCTAGAATTTCATATAGATGAGCATTTCAACACGGCAATATTCACATGTCCCCAAAGTGACTGAAAAGGGATTTTGAGCAATGAAAACCTAAAAAGTAACGTCTGGGCAGAAGAAACTTGTGGAGTTTTTTGAAACAGTTATGATACACAGCCACAATGAAATTAAATTGCCCTTACACAGCATGACACACTGTAACAAAGCTAATTAGTATCGCATCATGCTCTGAAAATTGAAACTACAGTTTGAACCCTTGTTTTATCTTCTTTAGTCAGATAAATGTTTCACTAGTCCAGAGGAAAATCAACACATTCCATCTGTAGTAGGAAGGGAAAAGTCAGGGAAGTAAAAATGAAATGTTACTGTTTGCTTTTAATGTTCTTGCCAGGTACACCAGCTTTATGCTATGGAGCAAGGAAGAGGTAAATACATGTTCCCAAAATCTGAGTGTTCCTTCCTGTTTTTCTTTAGGGCTCTGATACAATCCCCCGTGGGAAATGTGGCAAGAAGCATTGCCTGAGCCCATGGAAAGTCAACCGGTGGAGCGTGATGTCGAGACACGGGCCTAAGCTATTCCTTACAGTGACACTCCAGCTCAACACTCTATGTTTGAAAATTATAGCACAGAGGCCACAAAACACAGTTCCAGAGTTGTATTAGGTAGTCAGGAAAGCAATCATTTTGAGAGGCTATTTATTCCTTCTTCCATGCAGATCCAAAGCCTTTTTTGTAAGTCTTCATGGGAAGTTCTGATAGAAATGTAGTAACTTCTAAATAGTCCTAATATCAAAGCAAGGATCTCAACACAAGTTTGTAAAACTCACTTCAAAGGTCTTCCACAAAAAATGCCTCTGACACCTCTTTTTTTTTAATTAAAAACAAAGAAACAAAGAACACCAACCAACCAACAACGAAAGCCCAAAAAACCTGCCCCAAACAAACCCCACAGCACAAAAAGCTCTGCAATCTTACAGCAGTTCTGGGTCCCACCAGCTGATTTTCCCAGCTCAGCAGCACAGCTCCAATACCCCATCAACATGAGAGCTGGAAACTTTATCAGAAATTTCCCAAATCAAATATTTTACAGGGAAAACCCTCCCTTTCTTCTCTTAGGGTCAGTACTGGTTTTCCCCAGAGTGAACTATGTGACTCAATGCATTGGGTTCTGGAAAGCCTTCACTCCCATCACACCTGGCAATGACAGACACTGTGAAAGTGTCTGCAGAACATTCTCACAGAATTCTTAGGACAACTCTTAGCAGAACAGCCAAACTTCTCCAGCCTACCTGGCTGATGGAGCTGCAAACACAGCCCTCTGACATGGGAGGAGGGATAGAGGAAACAGAGCACAGGCTTAAAAGCTGGCTAAACAAGGGGAAAGCATGGGACAGGTCCCACCCAAATGGTGCTCTGGATCTATCATGTGCCTTGCAAAATATTTGTTGAAACATTTTATTTGAACCGAGTTTTATGAAATTTAGTGTGTGCAAAGAGAACTCCAAAGGGTTCTGTGGGCAAAATCCTCAGAACAAAGGACTCAAACAATGACTGAAGAGGTGCACAAGCATTTCACAAAGTCACCTGTTGGCATTAGAATGAGAAATGTCTTTTGTTCCTTATCATTCAGATCAATGTCTTGGGGTGCATCTGTGCATGTCTTTCTAATTTTTAATGAGTCCTATAAGTGCATACTAACACAATTTCAACAGATTGATTGATCTGCTTATAGATCATACTAAAAAGAACACTGATGTGCATCTATAAGCACTGTCTGATCCATTTGTCAGTCTTACAAGTCAGTGTCATTTACTTCCTGAATTTGGAGGAGAGGGTAATTGTTTTATTGTTTACTTTAAATCAAGGATTTCAGTAATGAAATCTTCTGCATATGTCTTTGTAAGCCTGAATCATAAAATATGTTGAGTTCAATGCACATTTTTTTTCCTGAGATAAAAACATAAAGGCTCTAGGTAAAATGTAACTTTTAGTAATTTAGAGCATAGCATGCTATATCATGATAATTTGTATTATCCTGTATTTTATTTAATGAAAATAACATACATTTACTTTGACATTTGAAAAAAATAACTAATTTAAGTTGGCAAATAAAATATTAGCATACACATACCAGAACATTCCTATCAGCGCATTTGTGGAATACACTGCCTCTACAAGGAGCTATTGGAGGAAATCCTGCTATGCTGATATCAAATGGCAATCACTGCATGGCTCTGATGTGCCCTGTATTCCACCTACTTGCTGAAGCATTATTGTTACCATGACACTAAGAAACAAATCTTTCTAATATTAAAACTTACTTTTTGAGGTGACAAAGCACTGTAAATCCATTAGCACTTCAACTCTCAAGCTGTTGCCAAAATGATTTTTCATGCTGTAACGCCTATAGATTGCTCTACCAAATGCATACTCTTTGGGAAATTAAAGGAATATTTGTACAAAATCCTAACAAATGAAAAATAAACCCCTTGCCCTCTGTAAGAGCCCCGTTTTCCATGACTCACCAGCTGACAGCCTTCCAGGGACTTCACCAGCTGAGCGTTCTGGCAGGAGAGGATGGAGCCAGCCAGGTTCAGCATCACACACACTGCAGACAGCAGCATGAAAAAGGTTATCTGGGGAAAACCACACAGCCTACAATTATTCACTCCAAGAGGCAAACAAGTGAAAACACAATGAAGATGTGCAAGAACTTCCAGCCTGTCGTACAATTACATGCATGGCACCATCTTATGTATTTTAAAGGAGTAGGATATTTACTCTGGCAACATCTTCAGTCTCGCACTATAAGAGGAAGCTAAATCCAAACTAGGCTGGAGTATCATATGTTTGCCTCCAGCCATTTCAAAATAATCTATTTATCTCCCACTTTTCTCACACTCTGAAATTTGAATGGGTTTTATTAATGAGCATTGCTAAAAAGTAAGAATGTAAACAAGTTTTTTGGTTGTTTTTTTTTTTAAACAGGAGTAATCTTAAAACAATTTAAATCCTTTTGATGAGGATATGGGTCTCTTAACCAGGAAGAGTATTTGTCTATATCATGTATCATGAGTTCCCACATGCTGGGGGAAAAAGCAAGTAAAATTCTGGATATATATAACTACTTGCTTCTTAAACAACAATTGCAATTTAAGCAGCATCTTCCATATCAACTACCCCCTGTGTAATTAGTCCTTTTGCCTCATTTCAAAATGTGTCAAAACAATCATTAACTCAATTCCATCAGCTTAATTACAATTTTATTGCTTCAAATGTAAAAAACCTAGCCCAGTGTGGGCAGACAGAACTCTCAATATGTAGGGAACTAGAATGGCACAAGCAATAAGAGGCCAAGAAAAAATAAGTGCCCAATGTGTGGTCAACTTAAATATTCAGTGTTGCCATTACCATAACTCGACAGAAGCAGAGGTGTATTATCTGAAATTAGTACGAAATTCTGTTGCATCTTTTTGCATGTGCATGCTCACAGTTTACAACCCTTCACTGTTCTCACAAGATGTTATCTTTTGCCAGTGTATGTGCTATGAATATTTTTGGCAACCTTAAATCCCAAGTGGTTGTACTTTTTTAGTGGTTTTGGGTGGAAAAACCCCTGTAATTGCCACAGTATTAACCAAAGGACAAGAATTTGTGCTACAAATTTTAATTGTGAGCTTCCGATTCTTACAAGCATCACATCTGACAACAAGGGCTGTAACCTACACCAGGTTTATCTGTCTTTGCAGTGCTTTCTCCATATCAGCATTCATTAATGAAGAAACCTCTGTTGGTGTTTCCAAGGTAACCTGTTCCTCCTGTCGCTGGCAAAGAAAGATGAGAGAGAAGAACCCAAGAACCCAGAACTGCCAAGAACATGGAACAGACTCTTCAAATCCTGCTCTTCTCTGGGGGTCTGAGTCTCATGTTCTGTACCCAAGTTAAATTTCAAGGTGGCAGCCACCACTTTGTCCTGCGTCAAAAGCTGAAGTTCTCTCTCACACTTGTCTTTCCAATTTTGTTGTTTTAGACCTCATTTCTCAATGTCCCAGGCAAGGAACTACCTAAGCTTGGTACGGAGTTAGAAAGGAAAACTCAGTTCCTTTGCAAGACTTTTGAAACTCCCTTGCCTTTTGCAGAGCACAAAAACCCTAACAAAAGGAATTGAGGTATTCCCAATCTCCTGTCTTGATGCTTCTCAGATAAATACCAAAAAAAGCCTTCTACTGACGGACTAGGACATACCTGTTACATTGCTATCACAACTTTAGATGTTACCACCATGCTGGAAGCCACAGCAGAGAAAAGGAGTCATAAAAATATCAATTACCACATTAAAAAGTATTTAAAATTATTCTCAGTGTGCTTAATATTTTTATCACAAATCAGTCTTTTCTAACACTGGCACAAATACACAGTTAACATAAATGTATCTGCAACCCTCTGAAAGAGTGGTCATTGTGGATTGTGATGGAGAAAGCACATTATGAAGCACTGTAGAGTAAATCAGATATACATTATTCATGCAGTCAAGTATGTCTAATTGCCACATTAAAATTTTCCTCAGAAAGCACGCTACCAAATGCTTGCTCTGAGAGCTCAGTGTGGCACACTTGCAGGAGCAGTAGGAAACTATTAGGAAGGAGTGTAAGATGCAGTTAACTCAGTGATCAAGGGAAAACATTTACACTGAAGAAAACACAAACTCAAGTGTCAGATACTGAAGGGCTATGACATCTTAATGCTGCTTTAAAACAAGAGTCCTATGTTTTTTCACCTTTTTAGTCACAACTATATAAACAAGTTGAAATATTCCTAGAATTCAAGAAGATGCATGAAAAAAGCTCCCAAAGCCACCAAGAATTAATACATGAACAAAAAGCAAAGCCAATTCATTTATTATGACATGGTGTTAGCAGAACTAATTGGAGAAGTCACAGCTGATATTCTACACAAAGTACTCTACAGAAGAAATGTTAATGGGCTTCCCACTTAAATATTACCTTAGTCCCAAACTAATTCTACAAAACTAATTAGCTCTGCTCAGATGCAATGATTTAAAATGATGCAACAACTCACCATCTGAGATGTCATCTTGCACCTGGAATCATAAATTAGTTAATTCTCTGCATGGCCTTAATCTGCTGCTTCTATTTCATTGTTTCTGTAATTCTGGGCTTCACTTTACATGAAAGAGGTTCTCCTTGCCTTCTCCTAACTTCTACCTTTATGAATAAAACTATTTAAAGTTCAAATCTTCACATCAGCTCTCCACCAAAAGAGGAAAAAATTCTAATGCAAAGGGGGCCGAGACCCAAAGAATATATTTGGTGTCCTCCTGACCCCCAGGGAGGAAGGGCCTCTGATTGCAACAGCACAGGGCAACAGCAACCAGTCCCACCAGTTTCTATTTAATCATCAATCACATTGTTCTATTTTAGATGGAATCTGAGAGATTCACATCATATGATCACAGACGTTGAGACGTCTTCTAAGGAATTCTTTCTTGAGCATTTGATAATTTTTCTTTTTATTCTTCCTATTTATAAATCAAAGCCTCAATGACAGTTTAGGGACTGGGAACACTAACAATTTCTCCAAGTTCTATCTGACACTTTCCCAGTCAAGGTTTCTGGCTGTATTTAGTTACAGATTTACACAAACAGCTGGACTATCAGTAAAATGGAAATGTGAAACTTTTCAAAGACTAGTGTGAAATTTATTGATCAAAAATCCTCTTCAGAAGGGTATACCTTATTTTCACCATTTGTATTTCAGGAACAGTCTAGAGTCACACTATTGGTTTTTTACCAAACCTTTTCAGACAGCCCATTTCCCTTATCAGTCATGAACAAAAGCTATGTATACATCCAGTGGAATAAATAATTTATAAGTAAACTGATTAATGATGAATCGTTTGTTGTACTGTCTTTAGCTAAACTATGATGGTACTTTCACTCAACAGTGCTTTGGGCAATGCACTGTGATTTTGTTTTCAGGACTATGGGGTGGGACTGGATGATTTCCTCAGGTCCTTTCCAAGCCCAACTATTCTGTGACTATACCTAACATCTGATGTTGGGATCTTTCCCTGCTGTGAGGGAAAGAGTATTATTTCCCAAAACTTTGGAAAAGAGTCAAGACAAATGTATAACTCAAACAGTTTCTCAACTGTGCTTCTCTGTTTCTTCAGAAAGCTGCCAGAATACAGCAACAAAAAAAGGCCGTGCTGGTCCTGTGCTATGGCCGAAGATATGAGGAAAGGCAGAGCTGCAGAAGGCTCCCCTTTTCACTCCATTCCTGAGAATTACTGTAAGTCTGATTGTGCAGACTATAGTAGATACTACAGACTTTTCCCAACCACATTGTATATGTATGCATAGACTCAATGGGATTTATAATACATATATTTTAACACACACATTTATGATCTGTGAAGCAGCAAAACCAGCCAGGGATAAATGTGCTCGTCTTTGACTTCTAAGTAGATTTAAAAACTTGCCACATGGTAGTTGAATCAGCTTTGGCTTACATGGAGTACAGACAGTAACATTTATTGTCATTTGTTCTACAGAATTTACTTTCCCTGGCAGAGATGCAGAAGGACAAAGCCAGAAGCAAATTTGAATATTTATGACCACCAAGCATTATGAACATTGAGATCTATGCCAGCACTAAGTTAATTCAAGATTATCTGGGGTACAGACACAAGCTATCTCTTGGATCAGCCAGATGCTGAATTTAAGATGAAGATTTCTGAGTTTTCTGTCAAGTCAGCTTCTCCACCATAAGCAGATGTGCCTTCTCTTTCCCTGCAATGCAGACAAGCAGCTCGTCTCATTCATCAAGGGCTAAATAACATTTTTATGGCTAAGTGTGTTCACGGGAAACTTATGTGAGCAGCTGAAGCACTGCACATTCATACCTTACCTTCTTTCAGACTAATGTTTCTTGCCTATCTCCCTAAATAATCCCATCCCTAATAAGTATGAAGCTTTGAAATCCATTATACTGACTTACAGATAATAGTTTGTATACAATACTCCAACCAGTCCCTTCAAAACAAGATTACTTCTAACTAAATCAAGTAGCAGTAATTATATTTTGTTTCTATTACTATAATAATTTTAATTACTACTATTTTTTACTCTTAATTATCTAATTGATATTTTTTCAATATATTTAATGCAATGTTTTTTCCTCTATTTCCCAGTCATTCATTCATTCAGGAAAAAAAGAGTTCAGAATAAATACACTGAAATTTCGCCTGGTAATCAGCTATCTAAGGTGGAAAAAACCCAACTGTGTCTGAAATCACAGCATCTCCTCTCTAGCCCCAAAGGGCAGGGTGTCTCCCTCGTGCTCAGCACTGTGCTCGGGGCATCAGAAAGCACCTGTGCTAAGTGGAAAACCATCTCAGGAACAAAACGGAGAGGAATTCTGTCTCCACTTGGAGAATTACTGAGGAAAACAAACTAGCATGGATTCCTCATGAAGATACCTGGAATCTGAGAAGTTTCATGTAGTTAGAAATGTAAAAACCCCTTTAAAAGGCCTATCCCCTCTTCTCTAGTTGCATTATAAGAGATAACTGTTATATTTCTTATTCCAAAAAAAAATGGCTTTAAAAGCATATTGATATTCTCTACCCAGTTCACTATAATAGAACACCTACATAGCTCTGCCTCAAATTCCTGGCCAACACAAGGTTCTACCATGAATAAAAATCAAAATTCAGCTCTTCAGATAAGTAAAAAGAACCATAAGCAGCTAGTAACAGTGTGAAGCCAAAACTAGACAAATTTAGACTAAAATTTGGATTTTTAGTAAGCTTTATTAACTACTGGAATATTGTATCTATGAGCACAATGGAGTGGTCATCACAAAGACACCACTTTTTTAAAGTTGCCTAATAAAATACTGTTTCTCAAAAATGTTCCATGACAAGAGGAGAACAGAAAAAGGAAGATGACATTTTAGGACATTAGGAAAGACATTTTTATAAACTAGCTTTGTATATAACAGAACAATCCTTATTTAAATAGTCAGCTAAACCAGTAAATAGAAATATATAATTTTTTTAAAGTGTGAGTAGTCTAGTAACTTTAAACCAAATCTATGTAAGACTGACTTTATACTTCTACAGCAGCTGCACAATAGCTTCATCCATCCAAACAGTACAGTACTTTTTGCAAGTGTCACATTGCTGGAAGGATTCACCTCCATGCATGTGTCAGTAAAATGCTCCTCCATATAAATTAACCTTCCACAACATCTGCAGCAGAATTCCCTGAGGAAATAAAAGCTCCTGTTGTCCTGCTGACAAGAAGAGGCATCACAAGGCTACGCAGGCAGCCCTTCCTGGCAGAAACATCATTAGAGAGAAGCAGGCTGGAAAGGTCAGATACAGAGATACTTTGCATCTGGCTTTCCCAAAATACTAATAGCAATTAACTCCTCATGTGCAATTATCCTCATTAATGAACAACTGTGCTGTCTCTCTGAAGCCCAGCACACCAGAACACTCATTTCCTTCCTTAAGGAGGGAGGCTCCTGCAGGTGAGGGAGCTGAGCAAGCCCCGAGTGCCCGTCTGGAGCAGGAGGACAGGAGCGTGTTCACTCCCAGCTGGTTTCCAAGGCAAGGCTTCAAGGGGGGCAGGAGTTTGGCCCAATTTGATTCTTGTGTGACCTCATTATAATTTTGACTGTTTAAAGAAAAAGTGCACACGTACCTCTAAGGAAGAGTCCCAAGAATAATTTGACAGAGATCATCCATACTTGAACTTTAAGATTTCTAAGACCTTTACTCATATATCTGAAGTAGAACTGAATACATCATGTTGTTAGGATTTTATAGCATCTGTCCAAGGAAACCCAAGCACTCAATCACAGATGTGTTTAGCTCGAGGTCTAAACTGCAATTCACTGGACAAATAAATTCCACTGAAAGTATTTTTCTTCAACAAGCCCAGGATAATTAGATACTCTTTGGTAACTGCATTTCCTTCCAGCTGTCACACAAACAAAACTGAAATCACATGAGTTTTGACTGTACAAAGAATGAGGTATCCCTCCCTAACTCCATCACCCCCCAAAACTATATCAAACTATAGGAAAAGATCATTTACAACTTACACTTTACTGAAATCATTCAAACCTGCACGTCAGTTATTTATGGGGCCTGTGGTACGGTACTTAAAAAACCCACTGGAGAATCAAAGATTCCATTGTGTGATTTCTTACTGACATGGTTTTGTTTCATTCTTCTCTGCTACTCTGTGTCTGGTTCCTTGCCACAGCTTTTGATCTTTACCTCCCTCGTGTTGTCAGACTCACATTCCAATTCCTCCTTCCTTCCCTACTTCTCCGCAATTCTCTTCCCCTTAATTAAGCATTCGGTTCCTCTAAATGTGAGTATTTTCCTTCCATGCTCCCAGAAAAGACGCCAAAGAAAAACACTCTGCTCTCAGTTTCAAAGCCTGGATTCACATCAGTTCTGAGCAAACTTTACAGTTTTATATTAGAAGAGCTCCTTTGTGAATCAGCATTGGATTTGCTTTCCAAGTAGAAGTGATTACAGCTTTCCAAGTTTCTTTTTGAAAGCAAGCAATCAGAAACTTTGAAAAGCTCTATTATGTTGCAGCAGTTGTTTTCACCTCGTGTTTTGCTAACCTTTAAACTAATGCTTCAGCCTCAAAGACAAGTGTTTGTCTACTGGCAGGGTGGTAGGTTTTGATTGACAAATTCAATGAACACTCAGGCTGAAATGCCACTCCAGTGATCAAATGATCTGTTAAAGCAGAGGGATGTTCTGCATCTCATCCCAACATCGCACAGGTACCAAAGTCAGCAGTAACCCACGGGGTGGTGGTGCCTCAGCAGTGACACACTGATGGGGGTGGTGCCTTTACACTCTGCTCTTCTCCCAGAGCACATTTTTCCACACAGTTTTCGCCTACCGTCTTGATCTGTTTAAGCTGACATTGTCTCTCCACTACAAAGATCATCCTTTTACTCCAGTTATCAAAACCAAATCTCCCCTTGGAGGGTGTCTGGTGTGTTGCAGGGAGGACAACCACTTTATTTTTTTACTTCAAAATTTCAATTGGATTTTGTGTGAAAGGCAGCTGTAAATTCTCTTATGAGAGTTCAAAAATATCTGTCTCATCACTTAAGCTACTCTAGGACCTCAGTTCAGCAGCATGGCAGGAACATGCCAACACCCCACCTCACTGAGAAGAATACAGGAAACTTACTCATACATTATTTCTATTAATTTTATGTTTCATCTGGTTCCTGGACTTTGGTTATTTCTGCTACACTCGTCAAAGATATCTAGTGATAGAAGATAATCAATGAGGAAAAACATTTGGACCAGTTTTACATATTCGTGTATCTTCTGGGGCAAGAATATACATGGACATATTTATTTTAAATTATTAGTAATTTATCTTTTCAACATAGACATTTTTCCAATTATTTTTGCTTAAAAAATAAGCTGATTTAACTCTGATATTCGAATAGTTCTAGTTTTTCACTGAACTTCTAGAAAGAAACTCTCTCATTTTGTAACAAACTACCAAGCTGACCCAAGAGGAATATTTTCTAACAAAGTCAGTTTTGTATTTGACTGATAGTTTATATGCACAGATTTGTAAATCCACTGATGCATGGAACTGGATCTGGAATGCAGATTTCATAGGAAACGCTTTTAATGAGCTATTTTGAGTAATCAAGATAATTTATTAGTAAGTAGGATTATATTGTGTTCACTGACAATCACAGACATTAAACCCCCCACATTTCTGTTTCTTGAAAAAGATATTAAATCTATCAATTTATTGTGACAGCTATCAGTTATAAATGTAAAAATATTTTTATGGGGTCACCCAAATGCCAGATGGCAACAGAAAAGCTTTCAACTCAATTCAGAAGCTGAACTAATCTCCTTAGCACAAATAAATTTGCTATTACCATAGACTGTAACACAAAAATAATCTGACTGCACAGTTTAAAGTTTTTTTTACACGATAATTCAACCTCAGGAGCGTTCTCACCATTTTCAGACACTTCCATAAACAACAAGGAAAGAAATTCCTCCTTTAAAACTGCATTTTAGTCTTAAGTAGTGGCAGTGACACAGCCAGCATTTTAAATTTAGTCTCCAAAAATGGGACTCCTGAAAGGTTTCCTCAGAGCTCTACAAATTCTCCCAGATGTCACAACTGAAAGAAGAGAAAGCTTCATGAGAAAACATCTGACATAGGTGGAAAATACTGTTCAAAATCAATGTGTAAGCAACTGAAATATCTCCTTTGCCCAAGTATTTTCTCTGTTAAATGTAAATACAGGTTTGATAAGAGACATTGATTCCTTGTATATAAAAAGTATTTTGGCAACATTACCAACTGATGGCTAGGTGGGGATCAAAAAAATTTCAATAAACTAACAAAATCTGGTGAATTTTCCAGGTAACTAAGATTTGCAAAGACACTTTAGCAGGAGAGCTTCTAAGTGTAATTAAACTTCTGCACATTAATATTGCAGTAAAATTTCCTTAGTACACACACATTTGTACAAGTATCTTGTAAATACACAATTATTCTCAGTTTTAACTTTCATTCCAAGGTTTTAAACTGTGCAACAACCCACTTCTTTCTACACCAATACTACATAACACATTTCTGGTACAACACAGCCAGAAATTACTGGTTGATGAACTCTGGTTTGTGCTTAATGCTTCTGCAACTTACTCTTTTTGTCTGCAGAAAATAATATATTTGCAAATAAAAGACATCTGAGGGAAAAACTCTGTACAATTTCAGTGCTGACTAAAGCAGAATCAGCAGCCTGAGGGGCTGACCCTGGCAGCAGGAAAGCAGCACACACCCCTGCCCACTGACTGCCCCTGGCAGCAGCAATGGAAGGGAATTAGAGCAGCCCAAGTGAAGGAACCCAGGCATGGAGAGAGAGAGAGAGAGANGTGGAGAGAGAGAGAGAGAGAGAGAGAGAGAGAGAGAGAGTTCAGTTGGCAAGAGGAAGGAAAAAGCCAAAGCAGGTGATGCAGTTGGGAAAAATAGAAAGCCTTGATACTGCACAAGTACTGCTCAGCAATAGTCAAAACACAGGTTGTCATCAACCCTCTGTAGTCACAAATCCAAGATATGCAGAAAACTGACACCTTAAAATATCATCACAGTTTCACCAGTTTTCAGGATGCCACAGATGGTGCATAGTTTAATTTTACAGAACTTTATTCATAGCTTCAAAAGATAAAGCTAACTATCTTTCTGTTATCACTTTTGGAAATGCCAGATTTTGTAACACATTGCAACAAAACCCACACGTATCATAATCAATTATATAGTTGTTTATAAGAGCCTATAAGGTAAAAGGTAATTATTGACCACATGTATTTGGCACACATGTTGTACAAACAGATAATGAGAAATGTGACTCATTAGCATGTTGATGGTACTTTGGGCTATGAGGCTGCAAAGTTATACAGGATTGCCTGCTAATCAGAACTGTCAGCCTGCACACTTGGATTCCAACTGCTAAAAGGGATTTACAATTCAACCAGAAAAACAAGACACTGGTGCAGCCACTGCAAAATTATTAGCCTGGCTATTGCCCAGCTAAATCACACATAGGGGTGAAAAACATCACCCCTGTCTCCTGTTATTCCAGCTGACTTTTGTACCACCACCAAGAGTCGACACAGAAATACAGGAGAAAGTCAGGACCTAACTAATGAGTACTAAGCTTACTCTTGGAAATAAGTAATTTCCCAGAACATATTTTAGGAAGGTTAACTGTTCTGCAAGCATTAATGTTGCCATTTACTATTTATTCCCTTTTATCTTCATTTCTTTGAATGATGCTGACCATGATCACCTCTTTCATTTTCCTGAGTGGATGACATCTGAAAGCCCAGCTGGATTCGCATGTGAGCGCTCAGGAATCAAAGAAGCCAAGCCTCAATAGGCCTGAGTAACATTTGTGATGCATGAATACTGTGTATTCCCATGATGTAGCCTCTAAGACTACTGACTTAGTCCATAATACTGAAAGATATAACTGAAGTCCTAATTAAGCTTATTCTCATTAATACAGGACTTAAAATTTTATATTTCCCCTTATATTCTTTTTTTCTGGGGGCTACCTTTAGTATGAACTAAGTTAGAAATGTTTTATTTTACTCTCTTACATATGCACTCCTTTCAAAGGCAATATTTACTTGCTAACATCCTTATTGACACATCACTTCACCTTTTAAATAAGATTGATTTGAATCTAATACTAGTTTATGTTAATAGATTATCTGAAACTCTATTAGCATGCACATATAAAGAATAGATTACTTTTCATTATTAAGTCACTACATAAATCTAACAACAGAAATAACAACGCATCTGAAAATCGTTCTGCAGATGAAGATGAATGGCTACTATTTTGGAATATGCTTTTTTCCCATCTAGATAATTGGTTAAAGAGATTGGCCTGCAGTGCAATTTTAGCAAAACTAAGTTAAATGCAAAGATAAATGCAGACCAATAGTCCATTGTCAGACAGAAGAAAAATACTAATGTGACAATGATATTTTATGTAGTACGACTTCAAAATCCCTAAGCGTTTGTACTAAGGGTTTATAAATATTGGGATACAGAACAGCACTGGCAAATCATTCCCAAAAGCTATTAGGCTTCTGTCTAAACCCCAAATCCCTGGCAGTTCCTTACCACAAGTGAAAGTGGCCTCTTCCATGAAACAACCCCGATCAATCCTGACAGCAGCACCTGCAAGAAGGAAAGCAGAGTCACTCAAGGGACAAGAGGTTCCTACTAGTGCCATTAAAAAACCAGTAACCAAGACGATGAAACTTACTGCACATTCACGATGTGTGTTTCCTGAATGCTGAAAACCAACTGCTAAAAATATAATGCTTTCTTTTTATTCTCAGTAAAAAAGAAACAGAATTACTACTAAGCTGTTTTTAAAGAGATTTCTATCCAGCTGCCAGATCCACTTAGTTCTGATCAGATCACAATAGGTCTTAAAACATTTCTTCTTTCCCAGTCCCAAATGTTATCAGCTCAAAAGAAGAATAAATATTTAGGGTACATTTGCTTGACATTTCTGAGCGTCATTGAAAACTAGACTGCAAAAAGGGGAGTAATGATAGGAAAATCACAAAATCATCCAGGGCATCCAGATAAATTAGTGAATGGGTTTTTATGTTTTGTTTCACCCACCCAAGCAACCTGTTTACTTGATCTCATGATTGAAACAGGATACATATTCACTTAAAACCTGTATTTAACAGGTCTGTTTTCACAGACTCCCTGCACTGCAAACCAAAAGCAAGCAGGATTCACACCTTTATACTCCTAAGCTGATCTTAGGTATTTTAAAATAATATGCAAAAGGGATATTGACCCTGTGGTGGTGGAAAAAAGTGAAGAGGAACCTTTTCATTAGAACATTTAATTAAAAGAAACAGTAAAGTAGAATACAAAAGGAATGTGGATAAAAGAATGCATAATGTATTCATTTTATGAGTCTGCAGTGTCATTTTTTCATCTCAGCTTGTGCAGAGAACTTGTGTAACAGTAACTTAAATACCGAGTCACCATTCCCACTCTGCCTTAGTTTCCTAGCAAACTTTTAGGTATAAAAATAGCAGAGCATAATAAATAAAAATGCATCTATATCCAGCCACTGCAGAAGCAATGTACAACAAACCAGGCTGGAAACAATCCATCTACTGATGCTTGTGTGAATGTGGGAGAAAAGCTGTTGGTTTTATGGAGCAGTTAGACTGCAGAGCATCCATTCTAGGCCTTTGCAAAGTCTGGTCTGTGGACATTCATACTGTGAGCACATTTCAAACATATTGCACAATATCCACAGCTGCTGCAGCTGCTGAAAACATTATGCAGAAAGACAAAATCATGGAAAAGGTATCTTTTGGTGCTTTTTAGCAGCCACACAATTAAAAAAAATCCCCTCCAATGAAGTTTTGTAGTAAAACGTCAGTTTTTAAGCGCAAATGCAACAGATGAGGAGGCACAAATGCACAGTAAAAGTGAACCAAAATCAGGATGTAGATATCAAAGGCTGTGCAGATAATGCTTACATGCAAATGTGCATGTTTTGTATTCTGCAACGTTTCCTACAGTACAGAAGCTACATATTTCTGGATGCTGGCCAAGTGAAGGAAATGCTGAGAATTCCATCTTTGCAGTTAATTAAATCTGCTCACATATCTGTGTTAGCTTAGTATTACTATATGATAACTTGGCTATGGGCTGAATCCTGCACTGTGAAACTGCACTCAGGAAGGCAAAATGACAGTGTTAGCTGGTTTACCTGCAGGCTAGACAGCAACATGTTCTCAATTAAACAGATGGGGAAGCTGAAAATAGGAGGTTATTAAAGAAAATCCTTAAGGAAAAATAAGAAATTACGTTCCAAAACAGAGCATGTATTGATATATAAGACACTCATATATAAGCCAGTATTTCTCACTCCCAAGTCATCAATTCAGAGTCAAGATAACCTACTGCATTACCTCTGAGTAGCAAATCTTTACTTTCCCTTCCTGTGCAAACTCCCTGCTACAAGTGAAAGCTCTCCCTCTCCTGTGTGACTTATTTGTGGCATTGCACAAGCTGCATTAATGGAGCTGATTCTCTTTGTGCAGCTGAACTACAGCTGTGTTTGACCTTTACAGGGGCCCCACAAGCTGAAAGGGGTACATGTGTTAGTTTGGGAAAGGGGAGCTTTGTGGCACTCCCTGCACTGCTCACCACACAAAAGTCAAGCACAGTCAGCTCAGCTGATCAGTTTACACTGCAGACAGACACTACAAGTCAATGTTACACCTGTCTTTAAGATTTTCATTATAAGAGTTCACCTCAACAATGTCGTCCTGTAATTTTCCAAACGCCGTTAGTCCCCAGTGTCACTGTGGGGACCCAAAAGCTTCTTTGGCTTTGAAATGCAGTTATTCCCAGTGCCAAGCACCTTCAAAACTTTAACCCACGCTATGCACAACTATAGAACTAGGAAAAAGGCACACAGAGGACATCATATACCAACATTTTGGTAGAATACATCAAATGACTATCTAAATAGAAAACTAAAGAAGATTCCTCTTGATATTGAAGACAGCCAGGAATTTAAGAAGACAAACCCCCCCAAACTAGAAAATCCAGCCTTAACATTTTGTTTTCCGTTTGTACTTCTTATAAATACAATGCTAACGTTGAATAGAGTGAGTAGAACCACACTCGGTTTCTATACAAAAGTAGGAATTATTTGAAAAATAGTATGTAATTTACAGATCCTAAAGATCTTACAATAATCACTCAGAAAATTCAATACTTACTTCAGCTGAAGCAGCGTGCAAAACACATACTTGGTTTTCACAGGTTTGAGGACCAAGAAATAGGCACAAGATGAGTTATTTTTACACCAGTAACTACAACATCATCATTTCCTAAAAACCAATACCTCAGCACTCCAATCTATTCATCTTCTCATGCTTTTCAAAAACCAATACATCATATGTATGCTGTGCACAGGTTTTTTCTTAAAGAAAAAGTAAATTGGAGTTTGATGATTTTAACAACTTGCCCACTTAAGTTTGAAAACATGGTTTGATATCAGAACCTGCATAGCACATTTATGTACTATCTTGGACCTAACTTCTATCTGCTGAACTGTAGTGAAACTTCCCAGCACATAATAATCAAAGCTACTAAAAACATGTTCAAAAATGTAGCTTTGCCACACTCCTTAAGCAGAATTTCTGCAGCTGTAGATACCTGCTGACTATAACAGTGCAGATTCACAGAGGAAAAAACCAGGATGCATCAGTGCTGGCAGCTGCAGCATTAGACATGCAATAACAGTGGGTATGAACATCTTCACCACACATATGAAAACTCTATTACTGTTAATGAAAGTGGTGCTCATGCATGGCAAAGGTGCACTTACTTTAACAGGCACATGCTGAGAGAGGACCAAATGAGTACAGGTACTTTCCAGTACAGGAGCTGCAGACAAAGGATTTGCTCTTGATGGTGTCTTTTCCATCATTTTCAACCCTCCACACTCTGGTGAGTCTCTAGAAATCTCAAGGGCTTTGAATTTGACTATGGGACAGACCAGATGATGCAGTCTCTCAGTGTATCTTAAACCCCCTGTTTTCCAAGTCTACATCTCCAAAATGGCTGTTGTGGGCTAAACACTCTTTAGTGAGCTTCCTTGAATCTTTTTTCTGAACTACATAAAACACCCATTTATATAAATATTAATTCTAACCACCTAAAACATAGTGAAACACTATCAAGGTAAAAAAGAATATACATGTATAAAATTACTGATATCTAAGTATTCATTTTTTTAACAAAATGAGGGCTTTTCCCCTCCTCAATACAAGTTGGGTTTTAGCAACGGTTTTCTAGTCTAGAGCACGAGTTACACCCAACTCCAAGTTTTAGTGTCTGATCTTATTCCTGCTTCATTGTACAGGCTGATCCAACATATGTCAAGTCACTTGGTCCTCTTCTACAAATTCATGGGTTCCTCACTTTTTCAGCTTGTAAAAATGAGACAAATTCTCCAGTCAGTGGATTCAGTTACATTAAAATAAGCATACAAGTGTTTCACACTAATTGCAGAAATTCCTTCTCAGGCCTCTTATTTATGTGCTTACAGATAAGCATATACAGTATGTATATGATTTCAAAAATGTGTGTTGTGCATGTCTCTAGATAATCTGGAAAGCAAACAGCCTGTTTGTAACAACACGTGAGACAAGCATCCCCCAGGGTGGGCCAGGCAGGACCAGGCAGATGCACCAGGCTAGGGGATGGAGAGGGCAAGGCAGTAAATGGGTAACAGCCTCTCTCACTCCAGCTAAGGAGGGAAACACCAGTGCTCACAGCACCAGTATCACCAGTGCCTTCTGCCAGCAAAGCACAACAGCAACTGGTTCTTTGCAGAGGCTTCTGAAGTCAGAGGCTTGCCCAAGGTTCCCCTTTCTGGCTGACAGGACACAGACTGCTGCAAAGTTTAATTTTGCCAACTCAAGTGTTCCTGAAAGGGTGAAGTTCAATTGTACCTGAACAACCAAAAAACACCGATATCCCCAGCTGTCGTTAAGTCTAGGTATGCCTCACAGAGAAATTAAATTCATAGCTGAAATATCTTCAAGGATGATGTTTCTGTGAAATCTACAGTAGCCCTTGTAGCAGGCAGATAATTATTTAATAAATGCAATTATTAAATATTGAATGAGTAATGTCACAACTGTTCCATACTCAGAGACTATAAAAGCATGACATGTTACTACCAGAGTATGAAATCCTGTAATAATATGTTCTGCAGCATCTGCAATCTACTAGTGCAAAATGTGGGTAAGTTAAATACAAGCTCTAGGAAAGAGCTACAGGAAAGAACTGTGCAGCAGAGGAATTAGCTGAAAAGGGACTGGAATAATCCACCAGTATTATTACCCTCCACTCCAATTCCTGGACAAACAGTAAGGATGAAAATCTCTTGGGGTGCAAGTGGTGTGAATGTATTAACAAGCAAAATAAGGGGAAAAAACTGTTTATTGGTATTTTGATATGCATACATACACATGTGAAAACTGTATGGACAGATACAGAACAGCAGCATGATTTTGGAATGGTCTTTCAAAAAAGTCAGCCTAAATAGTGGGTACTGAGGAATTATACGATTCCACCATATTCAGCACACCACAAAAATCAGTAATACGCTAAAGAATTTTAGAAACAGTTAATCCAGCTCTTTATATACAGATGTGCAAAAAGGAGTGTTCAACATGCAGCCATCACTAGAATCCCTCTTATTTAAAGAGTACATCACAAAGAGCACATCACAAAGAGCACAAGTAGGACCAAAGTGCCTAAATACAAACAAAAGATCTGTACACTCCAAGGTAAATACAGGCAAGCCATCAGCAACCAACAACCACAATCATTTAAGCAGTTTTGAGCTATTTTATAAAAAGACTCAGTATGTTCCTGACTCACAAACACTTCATCATAGCTTAGTCTCTCTCATTTACCCACTGTGAGCCTAAAACTAATCTTATTGTCATGGAAACAGGAGCAGAGAAACAAAATCTCTTGGTGCCCCACAAGAGCAGGAGAGTAAAATTCCCTATACATTGACAAAGCTACCAGAATGTATTAATAGCATGCAATTTTGATCTCATCTTAAGCTCTAGGGTGAGCTTTTCTTGTTTTGTCTTTGTATTCCTATGAAATATTCTGCATGCCCATCAGAAATCTGCTTGTTACACATCCATAGTTTGTTTCTAGAAGGAAACAATTGACATACAGAAAAAACCCAAAGGTTGATGGAGGACTTATACATCAGAATAACATATTTTCCAATTATGAAGAAACTTAATATGTTCTGTATTTATTACTATTCCAAGTGGTTCAGAACTGTTATGCTCAACATCACTAAAATATGCAAACTGTATTAAAAGCAATGGGCAGGGATTTAGATAAGGTATTAAGCACAGAGCTGATATGCCAGTGACTCACAATAGTCTTAATTCTAATCTCTTTTTTATTAACCACGTTCAGAGAACACACTATTATATTATCTTATATGCCCCATAATGAAACCATGATTATTAATAAGGCACACAGCTATTAGCATAAGAATATTTAAACAGAAAGGTAACTAAGCATTTCAGACCCAATTCCCTAACCTTTCAAATTTATTAGAGTGTTTATTAACAAACTTGAAATAAAGAGATGACTGAAGACCTGGCTCAATCCATGCTCTTTCATAGATGAAGACCTTTAACTCAGAATAAGGTTTATTGAGATATTGTAAGAGATGAATAAGAAGCTTTTGTGGCAATTTCCATTGTGGACAATTCCATCAAATTTAAATTAGGTTTCCCACAGAACTGAAGCAACTTCCCTTCTCTGGAATGAACCAAAAGAATATCCTACGTTTTCAAGTAACACCACCAGAAACTGCTGCAGAACTAGTTGTATCTCACAATGTTCAAATTGAATGTTAAACCAAGAAGCTCTTTCAAAAATAATCGACTAAAGGAATATGTTGCCCGTACATGTTATTCAGCATCTCTACAGTAGCTCAGACAGAGTATGGATAACTTATTGATCCTTTGAGGCAGGAAGGGTTTACTGAGGCAGCAGCCAAAAGCTTCATTAAAATGCACTGAATTAAAGAAATCACTGAAATGATAAGCAGTTCATCCAATATGACAGACCTGCATTCAGGTATTGTACACTGAAGTGTTAATGCTTTCCTCATCTGAATATTTTTTTTCTTGGTCTTTATGTGCATTTCATACAAAGGATTACAAAGATAATTTCTAATAGGGGAAAATCCTCCACATATAAAAGTATATTGAATTTCCTTTCCAAAAATACTGGCACATTATAAATTTCTGTCATTTCATTAGAGTTAAATTTCTTCAAGGGCTGAAAATGTGAAAACACTCTCTTAACTCCAGCATCCAAGTAATGGATCATTATGGAATCCTAAGGCAAACGTATCACCCAGCTATAAGGATTTCATGTCCAGAACTTTCATTGTACAGTCACCATAAAAAAAAATCCATAATGTTCCTGTGACAAACAAAAATACTGTGATAAATTTCTTTAGACATTCCCTAATCTCCTTTCAGACCAATCTTATCTTGACTTGTATCACTGACTCAGTACAGAAAATTATTCCAGAAATATTGTTTTCCAGGAGCATTAGGAAATCACTAATCAGATTTTTGCTGCTGGGCTCTTCCAATAATTGTAAGAATGAAGACTGAGATTGCTTTAGATAAGCAAAATGAGACAATGGCTCTTTCAATTACTGGCACAATTTCTCAAGGGATGAAAACTGAGACATATTATCAAGCGACCTAAATATCAATAACAACAGCATTTTCTTTGCCTCAGACTAGCTTCCAAATGCAGGTAAAATGCAAGTGCCTCCGCTCCAGCCCTCCAGTTCTACAGATACTTTGGAGCTGTATTTTTAACTGCAGTGCCACAGGGCACACAGAAAAAGGTTAATCAAAAAGTCATAGACTTCATACTCTAATTAGCATGATTAGTGATTCACTTCAAGGCCACAGTACCTGATAAAGGGAAAGGTGAAGGATGCACAGACTGTGGCAAGAGACAAAAAAGGAAGGACAGAGCAAATATTAAATGGCTAGAACAGATACACACTGCCTCTCTCCTCAGCCTACTGACTTCTGTCACACTCCTGGTGACAGCCACCTGCCCTACTGCATTCCCCACCTGAAGCAGCTCTAACCACGACAGGCTGCTGGGCACCACATCCACAACAGGACTTCAGGGAGAAAGGACAAAGGAGTGTGAATAAACACAGGTTCAGTAGAAGGATGGATAGATGTCTTCTAAACACCCCTACAATCCAAGTGTTCTAAAGCTGAATTTTGTATCTCTGACATAATGTATGTACCTGGTAATTTTTAAAGTTATTTTTCTCAAAGGACCCTGTCCTAGTTACAGCAGCTGGGACCAGTTTATCACTATGTAGGTGTAACCAAAACTGTGCATTCTACACCATCTGTGTCATTTCTGATGGACTGTTAATAATGGACCATTGGCAGCAGCTGCCCAGGGCACCCCTGACCCCTCAGGATGCAAACCGAGTGTTAAAGAGCTCTGTGAGACAGGGGAGTGTTTCTGTGTTCAAACCAATAACTCAGCTATGATAACTCCCTTCCAAGGAGGCATCAGCACCTTCTCCCCCAGCCAGGGTTTTCCTTTCCTTTTACCCTGCACTCAGAAGGCCTACGTGGAGCTCAGCACACAGACTAACTGTTCGTGCTGCAGGGTGCTGGGTTATAGATCTGTTTTTTTGGGGTTAAAACCAGTTTCTCTCTGTATCACTGTATTTATGGTAATCTTTTTAGTAAATTGTAACTCTGACTTGTAAAGTCTCTTGAGCTGGGTTCATACCTCCAGCTGATTTTACCCTTAAACCAGCACAGACCCCATAGACAAGGTAAAATATTACTATTTCATTTGCAGATTGAGTATATCTCAAGCCTACAGCATTTCTCTTGTTTGGACTTCAAATTTCTATTCTTAGGAAAACTATTAGTATAACTAATACTTAATGAAATTACATATTAACAATAAGAAGTCTTTCTGAGCATCAGAAGCTCAGCCAACATGCACCTCAAGGTTAGGCTGTTAAATAAAATATGGTAAGGCAATAAAATGGTTTAAATGGCAGGTAGCAAGGATATTATTAAGATTCATTCCAAAGACTTTGCTCCAAGATCATCAAATTTATGTGTTACGACTTCTCTGACAAGACAACAGAGAATCAACTGCAACTTAATAGGATTTAAAGATACAAGTTGACATACTTTCCCTGAAGCAAAGTAATTTTTTTTCTTTTTCAATATTACCAACTTCCCTGTGTTTTACCAGCTGAATAGCTAGTACAAGTCACCAGTCACAGTCAGCCTCCAGAACTCTGTCCCATGTCAAAAAAGAAAAAGAAATCAATTCAATAATTTCATTTTTGTTGCTCTGGAGTCACAATGCAGTAACTCCCCTGGGACCCCCAGGGTAACACACTCCCTTTTGTCATTATGGCTTGTGTTAGAAATAGTTACATTTTTCTAAGGATAAACTCAAGGTGCACAGAATGTGTCAAACCAACTGTTTTAGAGCCTGATGCTCATTATTTTCTAATAGTGCAGTAACTCTTCAGCTCTCACCTTGCTATTCCACTTAATGTCTCTCAACAACCACCAAAGAGAGTAAAACCATACACCCATCTATCCATTGGCTTCGCTGCCAAGATGGTTCTTATTTTGTGCCATTGGATTTTTGTAAAGTGTGTGGACACTTCTTTCAAATTAAACTTCATACATTTTATAAAATTTGCAACAAACTTCATGGAGTAATATAATTCAGCAACTACAGGTATGGATTATAACCAAAACTCAAATGTTTCATAATCCTATTGTAAATAGACACTCTTGTGAACAAGATGTTTTATACCACTTAAAATTGAGAAAGCTTTATTATAAAGGGTGCAATCATGAGCTATATATTTCAAATGTAGAAATATATTTTCATGTTTATAATGCATGTACAGACACATAATATAATCAATTCTTATCCATAAACTTTACAAGAGGAAGTTACTAAATAAAGCTCTGTATTTAAGAGAATCTGACATGGGTTCTCAGGCACAAATGTTTAAATAATTAGGTTGTTTCTGCCAAATGAATGAGAAGGTGCAAATCTGGCTACTGTTTAAATTAGATGTTTATATTTTAAAAGGGTTTGTGTCAGTCTTTTGACTTTTCTGCCCATCCCACCTTATTACAGTGTCAGGTACATTTCTCTCTGCAAATGTCCTTGGTTTTCCCAAGTTGTTTCTTTTATTCTTAACCCCAAAATAGCACACTAATGCATGTTTAATTTTTTTTAATTAAACTGCAGAATCCACCAGCAAACCAAGTCGTTTTGGGGTTTTCCTTCATTTTTACAGACAGTCCTACAAAAATACCCAGCATGTTAATCCACAGTGTGTTAGGTCCAAATACCCCTTTCATATAGACTACAAGAGCCATTTCCATATTCCCTCCCCAAAAGGAAATGTGCTCTGCTCTGACACCGTGCAGAAACACATCGGCTGCTTTGGGTACCTCTGTGCTGCAGCTAAAGAATGTTCCCCAATACTGAATCCTATTTGAACCTGTTTTCTACTGAGACAAGATCAGGAAATAACTCCACCTCGTCCTTAAATAAAGGCCTGTCAGCAGTGAAGTGCAAGAATGAAATCATGTTGACAGAGTCAACAAGGACTGAACAAAGGGTGCAAGATGCTTAGAATAATTTAGAGCATGACCTCTAGTCTTGATTATCATAATCCCATTAGTTGTTATTATTAAAGACTTAAAATACATTATTTTAGACATGCTCTATACAAGTCATAAGATACCTATGACAACCCTTGAGACTGAATTATAAAAATCCCTCATTGGTTTGGAAAGAAGGAGCAAAGAACTTGGACAAGTAGAAAAGGGGGTATCACTCCAGCACCACAAACCATCCACAAAGCTCTATGATGCAACCACAAGGAAAGAAGTTTTCAATGCAGTGGAAACCATCAAGCTTTACAGAAAAGAAGGCACATCTTGGAATGGTCATGGGATAGGTCCATGTGGGACAGAGTCTGCACCAGGCTCTGAGGTAGATCCTGACAGGGACCTGGAACTGAGACTGCAGAACTACCTGGCCAAAGCACAGCTGTTCTCATGTGAGATCTGACATATGACATGCCCCCAAAATTCAAGGCAAACATTAAGCAAGCATTAAAACCCAGCAACAAACGACCTCTAATTGAAGTCTAATTCTGATGTGTAGGCTTCTTAAGCTGTCAGCAGGCAACAGATTTGGGGAGCATGTGACATGCTATTTCAGGAATTTTAATGCAATGGATTATTTGGGCAATACTAATTCAAACACTGAACGAATAAAAGTATAACCTTCTTCCAAACTCAAAGCCTAGAGCCATTTCTAGTGCAAAGGGAATGGAAGGGAGGGAATCCTGTAAACATTACAGAGCAGCTAAAATTATGTCTACTTTTCCCCCATAAGAGATTTAAAGAGATTACTGATGAATAACACTAAACTCATTTGAACAGTAAGCTGTAATACATAATAACCAAGCTCAAAATACACAAACTCTGAAACATTACAGACAGAAAAACATCCGGTACAATACTGGCCACAAATCCAAGTTAAATCATCAAATTCAAATGTTTTCCATCTTGATTTTGGAAATAGAACAAGAATAAACCACCAATCTTTATATCAGACTTCACCTCACACCAGACACATTTGCCAGATCTTGTGGTGGCCTTCTAAGATTATTTAATGGCCATTCAGCCTCCACTTTATTCTAAAAATTTGTTTCCAGGGCTACACAGAATCATTCTTCAGAAGGAGAAACCCAGACCTGTAGAAATGGTTGTTTGTTACTGCATCACTAGCAGGCCAATAAAAACTACATTATGCAAGATATACCTGTATTGTCACCTGTGGAGAAAGCAAAAATCCATGCAAAAGTGATTCCCATGGCCACGTGAAGCACGCTTGTTTAACAAGGATTACAGATTAATTAGCAGTATGTTTGACATTTACTGGTGGATCCACCATGACCAAACATCACAATTAAATGAATTTCACACAATACAGCCTTTCACACATGGGCATCAGGCTGAGCAGCATCACATTCTCTTTAAAACACTTTGTTAAGTAGCTCCTAAGAAATTGCTGTAACTTTATCTATCATTAAATGGATTAAGCTCCAATGTGACCATCTTCCCACCTCATCACACAGTTGGATGTCTTCATTTTAAAAAATTCCGCAGAAGTAAAGCAAACTGGGTATTCAGTCCATCAAACTCAATTAGATTTCAAAGACAGGGCCTCTTTAGTTTGTTCTATTTGCCTCTGCTTGCCTGCAGAAAGACTCCCAAAGCAGCTTTGAAGGGACTGTCCCAGTAAGATTCCCACACTGCCAGTGTTTGTGTTACTGCAGCCTGACTGGCCACAGACTCAACAACAGCCTAACACAGGGACTTCCATAAAAGCAGCTACGTGCCTGCTTCCCTTGTCTGAAGATACTTTATTCATTAAGACAGGATAAAATGAAAACAAGACAAAGAGATTAATACTTGCAAATGATTTAGAACTATCACATTTTACACACAGTGACACCACAGCCTAAAAAAATTGCAACTTTTAACTTTGGCATTTAGATTCCATCTAAATTAGATAGTTTTGGAAATTAGCTGTCAAAACCCAAACAAGAACGGGGTGGTATTCCAGGACATAAAGTGTTCAAAAAAACATGCTTTTTTTTACTGAAGTTAAAAGCTTACAATAGAATGAGCTAGTAACTTTGCATGCAATAGCTGTTTCTAGAACCGTCTTCTCACTATCTTTCCAAGTTAACTGTGTAGAATCACCTGAGAAGCAAAAGTTGTGTTTTGAAGCTTTCAGAGAGAGATGGACCTCTTCAAATGTTGTTCTGGCCAGCAGCATTTTTCTTTTTTTTGTACCCATGGAGAAGGTGAACAGGAAAACAGTGACAACAATGGTTGTCCTGACATAAGGCCTTTGAATATCAAAAGCACTTGACAGAGAAACTTGGCTTTCTAGCAATATCAAACAGACCAAGGACCACACCGAAGCTGGATGATAAGTGAAATTTGAATTGAGCTCATCTCAAACACCAAGCTGGCAGCTGACATGAGGAAAATCAACCTCATTACTTCAGTGCTGTCAAGAAAGACTTTCTCAAGTTATTGCCATTAATTTGTAGGAACCTGACAACCTGTGTGTCATGTTTCAAGGAATCTTTGGTTAGGGGGTAGAGCAGGTACTGGTATGTTAACTAGGCAAATATTCTGTACAGGATAATTTTTAACACAAATTACACCCTGTTTTGTACCACAGTAAACACATTATGATAAAACACAAAGATGACAGAACTGTGGCAATGAACTACAAAATTAGCAGAACAACATTTTGGGTCAGTGGAGTTTGTCTGGTTTTGGGAGGGGGGTTGTTTTCTTCTGTTGTGCTTTTGGAACACTCCTGATTTTCATTAGACAAGAAGTCAAATAAAAGATGCAAAAGTTACTAAATAGAATGCAGTTTTCCTACGGCTTCTACAGCTTTTTTTTTCAGAAAGGTTTTCCACATATAGGTACCTACCAGATCTCAGCTCCAAACAGACTCAGCTACCTGAGATAGCTCACACAAACGCCATCCTGCCTAGAAATCTAGAGCTGAAAGTCTCGTCCTCTCGTCCCCAAATGCCAGCACTAGGTGAGTCTCAAAGGCTCTCCAAGAGCCTTGCTCTCTGTTAGGTGTGTGTGCACTGGGTATCCACAGAGCTGGGATGACTGGATGGCTACAGGTTAGAGATCAGGGAGACTCAGCAACATCCTTACAGACCACAAAGGCACCAGGAAGGAAAGTTAAGGCCATGCAGCCAGTACATCCTGCCTTCTCTTTGGGTCAAATTGTTCAAAAGAAGATATGATTACAAACAACAGGACAGACAACAAAGCAGGAAAAGTTTAATAATAAATGAAGCATGGAAGATAAAAAGAACCCCTTCCTGCAGCATGTACATACTAAAGCCATAACCATTTCAAGCTTCTTGCTATTTCACTACCAAAATAACTTATGGATATAATTCCTTATGACTTCCAGTAAAATCATGGTTCTTCAAACTTAGGAACTGACTTTACAGCAGTCAATTTAATCAATTTTCTAAACCCAGCCAAAAGAGTGTTAATATTGTTTCTACATAGCTATAGAGCGCTACCAGGGGCAGGGCAGTGAAGCAAGAACAGAAGAAAACAAACCTTAGCTTTACTTTTTTGCTGCTTCAAATTTGTATACACTATTACAAACCACAAAGCAAATTTATTATTAGAGCAACAGCTGAAAATGGAATTTTTTTTGTACCACTATGCTTATAAAAACAAGCTGAGACATTAACAATGTCAAAGTAATTGTTACTTCTAAGATCTAATACAGTCTGCAATTTGATGTGCCTTCTGCAGTATTTATATTTTTTGCTAAATTTTCTTGGGATTTCAATGACAAAGTACATTTGAATACTCACTCTTTAGGTTTAGGCAGGAATGGCAACAGGATAGTATTATTTTAAGAAAACCTTGCTCAGCTTGCAGATACAAAAGAATTATTATTTAGCTGGTTAACAGATAACCACAAAAATGCACTGTGGATGTTCCTTTGGTTTTTCAGTATCCCTTTCTCTGACCATGAATCATACAACAGACTGTTTAAAAGAATGCCATTCTAACCTAGAGAGCATTACAAATTTATACATTTAAGTTCACAGTATTTTTTCACAGCAGCACAAAAAGGGCCAAACTTTAAAACCAACAACAACCTGAATACAAAAGAACCTCAACACAAGTAACAATCAAGCCTTCACTATATTTTCTGCTATCCTCAAGAAAGAAAGCCTATCAGTTTTTCATTGAAAACAGCTACCTAAAACCCTGCTTTAGATTGCCTGATAGCTTGAGCTACCAAAGAGAGGTTAAAGATAAGATTGCATTTGGAGCACTATCATCTTTATGCAGATACACTGAAATAAGAGACAGCACTAGCTCAATTATTTATTTGCAGTTATTTTGTGGCACAAGAAGCAGTGGTGAAGTTGCTGCAAAACTGTCTTAACATTCTATTCAGATTCCCTGCAAAGGAATTGTGAGAGTCTGCCAGTGTAATACATGAAAACTCAATGTTCTCACTAGCTCATAAGGAAGTTTTTCAGCTATTAATAGGAGACACAAACATTTCTTATCTTTTCTGTCAGCCGTAGGATTCCTGTAAACAAGAGCTTTTCTCCATTCTTGAAGCAACAGAAATGAAAGGGACTTTCCTCAGAGCATTCCACAACTAAAACTGCACAGGTCTTGGTTTCTCACTCTTCCTCTCCGTGCTTGTCACAAGTCACTTTTCACTAAGTTGTCTCATGCCTTCAGTTCCAAGGCAGGATCCAGAAGAACAGTCTAAGTGTCTGCCTGCTGTCACTGTCTCTCTGTTATTGTGGTGGCACCTCAGCCCTCCATACTCCAGGTCCTCTCTTATGAAGTGGACACAACAGTTCGGAGTGTGGCAGACACATTTTAAATAAGCAGGTAAACCAAAAAGGACATTTGGGAAATAATCACAAACAACATTTAGTATTGCTGTACAGAACTGCTGAACTGGGAGAGCAGCAATACAAAAACCTTTCTACAATGCAGAGGAACACAAGACAACCAGGCCAGATTTGCCTGGGACACAGGTTTAGTCTTCCTGCTTAAAAAAAAAAAAAAAAAAAAAAAAAAAAAAAAAGAAAAAAAAAAAAAAAAAAAAAAAAAAAAAAAAAAAAAAAAAAAAAAAAAAAAAAAAAAAAAAAAAAAAAAAAAAAGAAAAAAAAAAAAAAAAAAAAAAAAAAAAAAGAAAAAAAAGAAAAAAAAGAAAAAAAAAGAAAAAAAAAGAAAAAAGCTAAATCCACAACAAGAAAAGAAATCCAAACCACCAAAACAAATGTGTGATTTCCTTTCAAAGATTGCTTACCAGCAAACTTCATCATAAATAGTTGAGAATTTCTTGAATGACTTTTTTTTTGCCCATAGGCAAAGGAACACCTCAGGACAAGAACTGTTTGCAGGGCTTTTTTCCTCCAGGGCAACTCCTCTCAGCTTTTCCCAAGCCCAAATAAGCAGCTAACCAGCCAAACCCATGACCTGTTGATCTGACCCACTTCAGTGACAGGCCTTGGTACAAACTACTTTGGTTTCCATGTTTTCAGCCCAGCTTTCAGTGTGAGGAGATTTCCTGCACTGTCACCGGGGATGAAATAAAACAGAGCACAGGGTATACAGAGCAACACACATCTTTGAAAGAATCTCTTAACTCTCTTCTTCTCATGCTGCTAAGGAACAGAAGCACAACTATTTCTCCTTTATATTAAGTGTAGTAGGATTCTGCTGAAGTTGCAAAAGATGCTACACAAATGTTCAATCAAGTGATGCCTCTGCTTTGTGGCAGTGCCTTTGGGTCTTCAAGCCCCCATAAGGAAAATTTTGGAGACATCTTCAACGTGAATTATCTATCAAATAACCTCAAAGAGACGAGGAACAACAATTCCTGAAAATAAAGACTACTTCCTTAGTATTAGATCATTTCCTTTAAATTATTCACATTTCAAAAGAAAAGAATAGTACTTCAAATTTGAATGAGCCCTAACACATAAAAGGCCAGATTGCAGGAAAAAAAAATGAATATAACAGACGCAGTCATAAATGTATTGCTCTAACTGAAGGAAAAGATTGCTTTTTCTTGTTTCCGCCTAAAAATACACATAATATTTAAATACTATTCTCTTTTGAGTTTTCACTCATTCAGTAATCTATGATGAGTATTCATGAATACTTGGTCAAGGATTTGGAGGACAATTCTTTAAAAAAGTGAAAGGAATCTTTTTAGCAGAAAAATTCAATGATTTAGAAATACTGTTCCCTAAAACCTCTCAAATCTGTATTAACTACCACAAAAACATTCAAGTCACCCCCCATATATACGTATTTCATTCTGATTTTCAGTAAGAGGTAGCAATATAATTTAATTTGAATCAGAAATCATTTATGACAGACTATACAGCTACAAACAGTCCCCCTGTGAAACCACCTGTAATTTCAATTTAATTTTGTGAAGAAATAAAGTGAATTTGCAAGCTATTTATATGGCCAAGACAGATAACATTTGTAAATCACAGCTGCTTAAAATTCTTATCAATGCTTGCAAAAAAAAAATCCAATTATCATACTAAGAAAAATAATGCTTTTATTTATTTTATGTAAACTTTAACAAAGGCAAAAGCAATCTTTTATTTGATTGACTTTAGGGTAACAGTCGCAACTGAATGAATCTTTCAGAAGTCTTTTCCTCTAAGGAACACAGGTGACAACAGGGATCTCACTGTGAGAGTGAATTCATTCACAACTAAAATATCCTTTTCATAATGAAGTCAAACACCAAAACAGGGATAGTAACCAGTACTGCAAGAAAATATATTTTCACACACACACAAAAAATTATTGCCAAATCTAAAAGCAGAAAGATTTAGAGGTGAGAACTTGTGGTCAGTAAAGTTTGTCTTCATCTCACCAAAAACTTCTTGCTGCCTTTCTGCCAAGTTATATACCATTACTGTTAATTCCTTTCTGATTAAAACCAAAAGTGTAGATCTAATCTATGAAAAGGAGAGCAGAGATCTTAACAAACAGGATTCAGCAATATCACCTGAGTGCCAGAAAACCAGGAACTTTGCCAATATATTATTCTGAGATATTTTCCCCCTAAACCTCATCTTTATTTACACAGCATACTGAGTAGGTCACAGGGAAATTACCTTAGTGCAGACAGAATGAAACATAAACAACCATAATCTGTAAATCAATTTTTAAAAACTCATCCAGCTTTTATTTTTAGAAGAGTACAAAAACGAGACTAGAGAAAATTCCAACAAATAAGCTTCAAATCGGTCCATTGGTGCACATGCATAATTTGGCATTTGCACTTAGTTTCTGTTAAATGCATTCTGCAAAGCTGACAAGAGCTAAATTGGCCTGACTGCAAGACAGTCGTGAATACCAAGTGGCTCATTCCACAAGACCAATAACCCAAACATGAGTGAATTGCACCAAAGCCCTAGCCCTGGAATAAGCCAGTCCTGATGGAACACCCCGACAGTGCCAGTGCAACACGAAGACACTGTCAGTGTCACTCAGTGCCACATCACTCTAAAGGACCAAGGACATTGCCCAGGAATCGGAACTGGCTGCAGTTATTGAAGCCCTGGATAAGAAGCCAAACCAGAAATGGGCAGTGTCTGCCTGCACTGGGAGCCCTGCTATCCTAAACCAGTGCAGCAACACCAGCACTCCTCAGCTGCACGACTAGGGACAGGATTGGCCCAGATAATGAGATCAGAGTCTCAAAGACCAAACCAAATACACTTTTGCTGATTCTGGAGTCAAAAGGATGAGTAGAAGAGACCCGGAACACACAGAAACTGGGAATTATAACAAATTCCATTTGATCTCTAAGATGACATGGATATCACCAATTAGCAACAGCTTCTACTTTATGAAATACTTCTTACAGAAAAAGGAAGAAACTGAGTAGTAAAGAATAATGAGGGCTGTCAGGAACAAAAGACAACAATATCCAGCATTCAGTCAGTATTAATGTGGATCAGAAATCTTTTTCATTTTAACAATTCTCTCAATAAATAATTCTATTAAAAAACTTCAATTATTCTCTTAAAATGACACTACTTTTGTTTTGAGAGGTAGGAAAAGAATCATTATATCCTCAATCATTTTTGTATTTCGGTATATAAAGAAACTTTTATCTATGTCTTCTCATTCCACTTCCTTCAAAATTTTCTCCATACTCCTTGTAAAACTGTTTCCAGACAGTGCCTATTCTTTGTACCACCACACAGCATTAAACCCTGCTTTAACCATGCACTGGCAAAACCCGTATCAGACACCATAATGCCATATATCATTTTTCATAGGGTTATAAACCGTCAGACAGTTAATGACTAAAGACTGCCCTAAACTACTGGAAGGTCTAATGACATAAAGAAAAACAAAAATCAGAGACAGAGAATCAGAGAAAAAAATACAAATGAAAAAGCTGGAAAGCTTGGGTCTTTTTGCCAATAGTAGGTGTCCCAATTCTGAAAAACACAAATCTTTGTCACTCAAGCAGGTCATCTCACCTTTCCACACTTCAGACTCTCTGCAAATTAAGACAGCTCTTTGCTAATTCACTGTAATTTTGCAAAATGTGTTTAACTTAGAACACGTTTTCTCATACAGCATGCCAGAATCTGCTCTTAATATATTGTAATAAACAAGTTTTACTGTACTTTTTCAAAAGCATTTCAGTCTCATAGCTTGGGAGCCACCAATCTTCCCCTAGTTTGGTTTTTAATTTTTGGCATAAATACCCTGTACTGGGAGGTTTTTTTGTGTATTTTTTTCTGTACTTCTCTTCCTCTTAATATAGTCTGTACTCTTTGCTGTATTATTTCCTCTTTCTTTAAGTCTTACACTCTGCCTCCATCAGAAATGTCCCAATGGCCCGTTTGGGTGAAGCAAATCCATATTTCCCCTCGAGGACAACCAAGTCCTAATTTGGTACCTCCTCTCCCTAAATTTTGGGCTACCCAGAGTTGCTGAGACCTGGTTTTGCAGGTTTTTAGTCTCTTAGGGTCATAATATACTTCATTCACAAATGAGTGGTAACTTAGGCTGTGAATCATTTGGCCTCCATACCGCACAGTTTGATAACACTTTGCACAACCATTGGAAAGGGTCTGAGCCCAGAGACAGCAAAATACCCAAAAGGGTCCAGTACATTGTAAGTCTCCATGGCCCATGCCCATCCAGGGTTGGAGCTCTTGGCTGGCTATCAGTGGCAGACTCAGAGGTTAATCTGGTCTTGCCCCTTTAGGGTCCTCAGTCTTTGCTAAGGCTCAGCTCTTACCCCTTTCTCAACAAACTTTATAGTGCAAAACAGTGTTTTCCCAGCAACTCTCAAAAATTTTCCAAGCTTCAGGTAGCAATAATTCTCACCCATAAAAGATTTTCTCAATTTGTACCCCTACAAACTGATTTGCATATAGAGGTTTCCAGCTATTGTGACATTTCCTACACTGGACTTATATTTTATAGGAAATACAAAACCAATGTTGTCCACAATCAATACGCTTACACTTCACCCAGCTATAGTGGATTGGGTTGGGATGTTTTATACAAGGTATCAGGTGTGGTGGGGAATCACTGTGGTGGGGTAGGGGTATTCCAGGGGAATCTCCATTGTGGGGTTCATGTGCAAAAGGGAATCACCGAGTTATGGGAATAGTCTGATAAAGTCCAGATCCTCCTGTCTGGGGAGGAATTATTCTCTCCTGCCACCCAGTGTATTGTGCAGATACAAGAGACAGCTGAGGAGGTGCACCAAACCAGCGGCTGAGCATTGTCAGTGTGTGTTGGCAGTGTCTTATAGTGTCTTATCTTTTACTTATCCTTAATCTTAAGTCTCCAGGGTCTGACGCCACTTTGCACTCCTGGGGTGGTTCTACTGGTCCTTTCACTCTAGTCGCATGGGTCCATCCTCATTCTGCAGTGTGGATTGATGCCAAAATAGCATGTAAAAACTGCTCAAAGACAGAATTTTGTCTTTAAGCAGCAAAGGTATTTATTGTATACAATGTTGGAGAGCTCCCAATTCGCATCAGACAAAGCAGCTCTCAAGTTCCATTGTAAAGTGAGGGGTTTTATACAGTTTTCAAGGGGAGACACAACATTTCTACATACATATTCACTAGGTCTAGTCATCTAATCATAATATTCATACTAGGTGGGGTTTGGGTGGATCTTGAACTGGAGTCATCTTTTGGGGAGAATTTTGGTGGTTGTTCCTGTTTCTTCATCCTTAGAGGGGTTGTTTTCTCTCCTTTTCCTCGGTTGAACTTTTTCCCCTTCTTTGTTTCGCTGGCTGCATGTAGGGCCTGCAAAGAGACCTCCTGACCCATGACCTCCCTATCTCTCCGGATGCCTACTCCTTATTTCTGTTTCTGCTCTCTCTCCTGGTACAAGATGGGAAGATTTCCTCTGATAGTTAATCTTTAGGAACCTGGTTTCTTTCTCCTTTATACTTTGACATAAACCTCATATTTCTAAGGACTCAGTGCTGAATGTCCTTCTAAGCTGACTTTTAAATTCTTGCTCTGCTTCAGGATCGCGGTTTCTGTCGTGAGTAATACCTGAAAGGGACCTTCCCAATATGGGGTTAGAGACATTTCTTTCCATCTTTTTATTAAGACCCAATCTCCAGGGTTTATCTTGTGTATTTTGAAATCCAATGGTGTAGTCTGGGCTAATGTTCCTCGCCCCTTTATCTCTGTTAACCTTTTTGCAAGTGTGTGTATATATGGTCTTAATTTGATGTCAACACTGTTATAGTTGTCTACTGCATCCTTTAACCAGAGATAAGGCATCCCATAGAGCATTTCATATGGGGATAAACCAAGGTCTGCTCTAGGCTGGGTGCCGATACGTAATAGGGCTAATGGTAAGCATTTGACCCACGACATCTGAGTTTCGAACATTAATTTAGTTAGAGCTTCCTTCAAAGTTTGGTCCATTCTCTCGACCCTTCCTGAACTCTGAGGCTGCCACAGAGTATGATATTCCCACCAGATTCCCAAAGCAGCCATTATTTCTTTAAGTATTTTTGAGGTAAAATGAGTGCCTCTATCGGAATCTATGCTGTATATGACTCCATACCTGGGGATTATATTTTCGAGTAATACTTTTACTACAAATTCGCTGTGACTCTTCCCATGGGAGCTGCTTCTACCCAATGTGTCAGATGGTTGGTTACTACCAACAGATATTTCCATCTGTTCACGGGTGGAAGTTCTGTAAAATCCACTTGGATTCGTTCAAAAGGTCTGTATGCAATATTTCATCCCCCTGTAGGAGTATTTCTCATAACCTTTTTATTTACCTTCTGACAGGTTAAACAGTGGCTCGTAATCTGTTTGGCAATTTCAAAAACTCCTATTCACCCATAGTTCTGTAAAAATTGGTCACATAGGGCTTGAGTTCCCCAGTGGGTTGCCTGATGTAACTTTACTAATATTGTCGGCACTATTGGTTTAGAGATCATTTCTCTCCCATTTGCCAGGATCCACTTTTCTTCCTCATTCCTTTTTGCACCTGGTCATATTAACTCTCCTTCTTCCTTTTTTGAAAATACAGGTGCTTCTGGACCTTTATGTTGTTGTATGTTTACTACATGTGACTTGATTATCTCTCCTTTTTCAGCTGCCTCCTTTGCTATTTTATCTGCCAAGTTGTTTCCCCGGATTACAAAGGATAAACTCCTTTGATGTCCTTTCACATGAACCACTGCTACCTCTAAAGGTTTTTTTAGTGCTTTTAAGGCCTGATTTATTAATTCCTCATGTATTAATGATTTACCTCTTGTGCTTATCAATCCCCTTTCCTTCCAGATTTTTCCAAATGTATGTACTACTCCATAGGCATACTTGGAGTCTGTGAAGACAGTTCCACTTTTCCCTTTTAGTAACTTGAGAGCATTGTTGGCAGTTACTATTGTAATAATGTTTCATAGGTGCTCAAAGTATGGTCTGTGGTGGTTTGACCTGGATAAATTCCTGGTGTCCAGCAAAACTCTTTCAAGGCCTTTTCTTCCCCCCTTTTTGCCTTCCAGAGGGGAGGAAAAAAAACCAGCTAGGAATTTAATGCTAGAGATAATAGCTGAAAGAGGAGCTTTGGTTAATACCACAGGCAACGCAGAACTTAGAATAATGCTTAAATTTATTACTAACAAACTAAAAACTAAGAAATAGAAACACGTTAGAAACTTTTCCACCACCCCCCCTCGGTCTGTCCATGCCCCCTCCTTTCCCTGATGGTGTAGGGGACAGGGGAATGGAAGGGTTACAGTCAGTTGTTGTTGGGTCAGCCATTTGCAGATGGAAGTCCAAGACTTAATCAGCAGTTCTGTCTCAGGGGGCTTTCCTGGGGGCTGCAAAGGGAACAGCTCGCTTCACCACAGTCGTCACCAGGGACACAGGGGAATCACAACTCTGAGTCCTTCCCCTCTGCTCTCTCGTGGGTCATTCCATAGGGTACAGTCTCTCATGAAAACCTGGCTGTACCTGCTTAGCATGGGCTTCTCCCTTCATGGGTCTCAGCTGCAAATCTCTGCAAGACCCTGCTCCACCTTGGGGGCCTCCTGCTAAGTGTGGGCTTCTCCCTCCCTGGGTCTCAGATGCAAATCCTTGCAGGACCTCCGCTCCCTCTTGGGGGCTTCTTTCATGCCTCCCCCTGCTCCAACAGGGGGGTCTTTGCACCCCGATGGATCCCGTGAGCTTCGAGGGGACAACTCGTAATCACCATGGTCATCACCACGTATTCAGGGAATAATAGTTTTAAGTCCTCTCCCTGATCCATGGGGTCCCTCCCCCTCCTCCTCCTCTTCTCCTCCTGCACTGCCCTTGATGTCTGCGTTGTGATGTTGTTAACCCATGGCTGCCAATTTCTAATTGTGCAACAACTTCTTAAATATGTTTTCATGCAGGGGCATAACTTAATGGTTCAAAAGCAGGAAGTTTTCCTTGGAGCTGGCCCTCACTGGCTCTGCCCTATAGGATGGAGGGAAACTTCCAGAGGCTTCCAACAGAAGCCAATCTTTCTCTTATTAAAAAAAAGCCTAATCAGAGAAACCCATGACACGGTCTGACAGTGAGGATTTATTCCAAATTTCATAAGGAATGAATATTTTTAAAATTCCTAAATTCCTTAGACCCAAAATAATAGATGTTACACAAGAATAAATAGAACAAGAGGTATATCTATTAAGAACTCCTTAGAAAGGCTAATGTCTCCTACCAGAACAAGCTTGAAGAATTGGTAATATGAAGGACTCAAGCCTGACTATAATCTGACTACCTACCATAGTAACATTACCCCTGACCTTCTGAAAGCACAACTGCTACTGGCTCATGAGTGAAAGGCAACATAGAAAAGTCTGCACAATGTTACCAGGGGGAGAAAGGGCACCTGCCACCCCATGTGCCCTGTCTCCACTGCTCTCTCCTGTGCCATGCAGCAGGTTCTGTGGTGGAAGCACCAGAGATGCATCAGAGGCATCATGTGAGCCAGCTGTAAGAGGTTCTTACAAGTGCAGACGCAATGATAAAGTTATTTGGTATGTATGTTTTTCTTTTTGCCTCCTTCGAGCCCCACCTTCCCCCACCCAGCTGTGTATTGCAGATTGCTTTCTTCTCGTTTCAATGGTGTTTTGAGCATGAAAATTATTTACAACATTGTGATGTATTTAAATACAACTCCACTCCCTATGCCAACCTTTTTCAAGTATCCTTTGTAAGCAAGTATTTGCGACTAAAACTCAGAAATATTCTTCTCTGATGACCCATTCTACACTTCACATGTACTGAAAATTTATTTCACATGAAAATTCTACTATGTTTAAAACCACTGCAAACCAAAACCTCAACTCTAACACATCTTGAATTAACATTGCTCTTCTGGAAAGCAATTGTAAAGGCAGAATGCAGAAGGCAAATGGCATCCATTTGCTTTATTACCATTTGCAATAGATAAAATAAACTTTCAGATACAAACCATGCACTTCTCAGCCACCAACATGTCTGTGTAGTAAAGCAAGAGGAAGCTCAACTATTTTTTATCTGAAGATCTCACACTTTTCATTAGAAATTTTCTAAATGTATTTTTTACTTTCAGGTCATGAACATAAAAACTGAAACTTGCCACAAGAATGTGCAAGTGCTCTTACAGCCCCCTAAAAATTTCTGGTTAAGAGGAAAATGCCAAGAATCAACAGAATAGTTTGGAAGTCCAGCTGACCCAGGACACACAATATACTGAGTTCCCTTGACACCAACACAAACACAGGACTGGAGCTTTTGCTCTGGCACGGGTCATTTTGTTTAGTCATATTTTTCACAAGTTTTTGAAAGGTTTTGGATTTAGCCTCTGGAAGGATAAAATCTGTCTGAACTACAGCTACTTTCAGTTAATGACAAAACCATTTTCTACCATGTCTTTTCAGAGTGACACAGCTATGCCAAGAACATGTTCACAGGATCATTTTAAGACGCAAGTCTTGGATAGATCTTAATGATTGTTTACAGAGTCAGCACTTGAAAGCCTTCTATTTTAATAGTATTGGTCAACAAATACTTTCACTGCTACTGTTAACTTCCCTGTTAGAATACTTAATAGTGAGACAATTGTGTTTATTATTGATAAATTACATTGTCTATTGACTCTTTACTTTGAATGCTGAGAAAATACTTTGTGTTTGTTAGTTTTAAACTAAAAAGTAGTCTTACTTTGTGTAGTTGTCTTAGTTCAAGGGGAGAACTAAGATATCTATGTTGGCCAAGAAATAATCCCTCTCCTTTAAATTTAGAAAACAGAACTTTAATTAGAAAAGTATATATATATGAAAAGGATAACAGTTCTTAACCACAATACACATATATATATCCAGAAAGATCCAAACAACAATAATTTGTAATAAACCCTTTAAATGACAAGGCAAACAGGTCTTTTGACTACCCTCCCAAAAAAAGGGGAATGCAGTAATATTTATGGACAGCAGGTAGTGATGTCGCGCCCCAACCGGTTAACCTCCCTTTCAGGGGAGATGGCAGAAGCACAGTCACCAGGTCAGCTCCCGTGGCATCGATGGTGAAAGCAGCAGAAACCCCGTCTCCGTAGTGCAGAAAACGGGCGTGTGTGTGTGTGTGTGTGTGTGTGCTCTCTCTCTCCTTCATGGCAGTTCCTGCAGTGTCCATGGCTGTCCACGGATGAACAGTTGAGTTAGGGAGGAGGAGACACAGTCCTGGCTATCCAGTGATGCCAAAACCGGTGTGCCTCCGCCTCACTCACTCCATCAAAAGCACTGAGCTTCCTGAGCCTGCGCACAAAAAACCCCGCAGAAACCCTGGCCACTTCCCCCCCCCGCTCCCCAAGCCATCCTCCCTCCCCCTCATGACCTGGGGAGAGACCAGAACAAAAGGCTCTGGCTAAGTTGTTAACATCAGGATATGAATATTAATTGTGTCCCTTGTTAACCATCTTTGCAGACACTAAGGCATTGGCTCCAAGCTTTTTGGAAGGAATTCCAACCAAGTGTTGAAACTGTAACAGTAGCAAACAAAAAATCTACCACAAATCTGAAAAACAGCTGCATTCACAATTTTTCACCTAGAAGAAAACAAGTTTCTTCTCCAAAGAGTGGTGTTATGAAGCTACATGTTTCATACCTTTCAGTGCCTCTGGATTAAGTGTGTCCAGCTTAAAGCCACATGGTTTTATCTTGCCCAGCACTGAAGACTTACCTAAAATCTTTACATTAAGCCCTGCTCTTTTCTGCTAAAACAGTAGCAAAACCAATTTCATAATTAAATTATATCCCTCACAAGAAAATGCAGATTACAGGAATAACAAAACTGTGTAGTTATCAATGAGGACATTATTTGCTTGTTTTTAAGAACAGAAATTACTCATCATGATGGCATCTAAAATGAAAGAAAGTACATATTCAAAATTGAAACCATCTTTGCAAATAGAGTAACTCACTTCATAAATCAGACACAAAAGTTTAAACTTGCATTGCTGTTTCAACTATCCGTATTTAAATCAAGCTATTGTAAAGATCAGAAATCCAAAATTTACATTCAGTTTGCCTCCTCCAAGCAACACATACATATTCTCCAAAGTGTTTACAATGTCTCATTTTTATTTGTATACCACAAAAATAAAACCAAGCATGCCTACACTTTTTAGAATATTGTAAAAATATTCCTTTTTAAAAAAAAAAATCACAATCTATCTGAAAACAATGTCACATTATAAGTGATATAGCAGCAGTAATTCAAGTATTTCTTATTTACTGCAATTTAGGTGAAAGGTACTGCACATACTCAAGACCTTCAAAAGTAAAACACAGAATACTGGTATCTGCTCCTCAGAACTGGATGTTTTACTCTACAGACCTGCATCAAATTATTAACCAGTAGATTTAAGTAGTATTGAGTAAAATTCTGCCTAGTAGAACGGACTACTAATAATTTGTAGAGAGTTCACATTCTGCACAAAACAGGAGCTTTCAGATTGGCCTTACATGTTCTACCTGAATTAAAGTGTAAATGGAACATGAGCAAACCTGTTTGCAAAATAATCGAGTCTGAAGAAGGGAGGGAGCATTCCCACTATGCACACATTGGAAGGGCAACACTTCAGCAAAGTGCTAGTCTGGTCCAGAGACTTCATACCTACTAGCACTCAGATTCCATTTACTGTGCTCTTAAAGCACAGCTTTTGGCTTCATTTTATCCTCCATGAATCAGGTTTGTGCACTCTGAGAACGCTCCACAATGTGCATGGACGGTGAGTGAGAGCACATGACAGAACTAAAACACATACATGGCCACATCCAGAGAACACCAAAAATTCCAATGATAAAATATACTAGTGAGAGGACTGAAGTTTCAAACAGCACAAGCAAGTGCTTTTGAAGGAATTATCAACACACTGTTCCTAAAAACAGACTGTAGCCTCTGTTTATGGGACAAAGACTGCAATTCCGTGACTTTGTCAAAGATGCACCATCTTAAAATCCTGCCCACACATAAATTATGACGCTCCAAATGTGTAAGTACTCCTTAAGTATAAATTCCCTAGCTTTGTCTCATTTGCATAGTATTCCTTTGAAGCGGTATGGTCAGTTCCACAGAGGAGAGGCGATGACCACATCATATTCTGCACCTTGAAGAGTAGCTTTCCTGAAGTACAACACCAAAACAGTTATACTCCTCTAAGTTACACACTTTCTGGCATTTCACATTTTATAGTCCCATTATCTGTTCTGCCCTTGATTCCAGAAGGCACAAGAGTGAGCATTAAAATGAACGGTGAAAGAACAGCCAATTAAACATGATAATTCACAAGTCATTCCTCCCATTAGTCACAACATACAACTAAAATAGAGGTGTAGTAAGTTCAGCAGCTACTAATGGCTAGGCAATCGACCTTGGAAATTCCCACTTCCACCAAGCTCCTTAGCTCTCCCCATGTTTCTCAGTAGACTTTAGCTGTTCCACATTCAATTGCTGTAAGCTACTGGGTAGTATTTGCTGTCTTTACAGCAAACACTGATACTCTTCCAGCATAAAACAATGTCTGGAAAGGACAAATAGCATTCAGAAAAAATACTTAATTTCTAAAGAGAGTGGGACATACAGCCGTGGTTCTACTACAAACTAAAAACAAGCAAACAAAAAACCCCCCAAAAAACCCAAATAAAAAATGTATGCTGGCAACAGTAAGAGACTTACTCAAGATACTATTTTTATTCTGCAGTCAGGCTGTCTACAGAAAAAGTAAAGACTTTGGAACACAGGCAATTTATAATAATATAGGATTAAAAAAAATAAATTGTGCTACTTCTTCCCTGCAGACTGGACACCTCCTGCTTCTTATCATAATCATCTTTGCTTTCTTCAGCTACTCCTTCCTGTAACATAGGAAGTTTTTAAATTAATTTGCCCATAAGGCTGAGGCAACAGAACATACTCAGAAGCAATAGAAGCCGATTTGCCTCATGAAACAAACAATGCTGGCTTCCATGATTCTGCTATTTTCCTCTGCACTGAAGACAAAAAATCCCCACATAGGATTATACTTAGCCCCAAATTCTCAGGAAGTTACAAATACTTAATTTACCACACACAGTTCAAAGAATTAAAAAGAAGCACCTTCATCTTTCTAAATGTTCCTCCGAGCAGCTGTGTGATGTGCTATCATTCCATCAGGGTATGGAAACATTTTCACCATGAATGTTGTTTCAATACTTTGCCTTATCAGAGACTCCAGAAAACCCAGAGAATGTACCCAAGACTTCTTTCTCCTTATGTTCTGTGATGCATATATGACCTCTTCTTGTACACCAATGCCAAAGGTTTTAAGTGGCATCTACTAACAGCCTCAGGATTTTTTTATTGTTGTTTTTGGTTTTGAACTGGATTTTTTTTTGTCATAATGTACATATCAAGAATGCTAAGAAAACTAGTAAGATCCATTACCTAGAGTGGACACATAGCAATCTCGGTGAATTGCACAAAGCCCATGCAGGTGATATTGATATTTTTTTACTAATGCTGTGTACCAGCAACACACATCCCTAGCAGGCTTCCTGAGACATAAAGTTCCAGAGACCTGACTTCCTTACCCAGAATGCTCACATTTCCAAGCCTTGACAAACTCACAAAGGAAAGGAAAAGCATGCCTAAGTGACATGACCCTTGGAGGGTAAGAAGGAGAAGGCACATTCCAGGCAGGGGTATGGTGGAATGATGGAATGGCACATTTATTAAAATGGTGCCAGCTTATATAGGGGTGGCATGGAACTTTCTGGAAAGGAGGTGGAATTTAGGAGGAGCATGCAAATCCTCTCACAGAAAAGGAAAAAACAGGGAAGGATTATAACCATAAGGGGTAAACGAGGGTGGAGATAGCCATATACAGGAAAAGCACCACTGTGGCAGAATCTGTGCAGTCAGGGAGCAGGGATAACACCAAACTCCATTTTGTGTAGCATGCAACAGTGCTATTTAACTTTACATCAGTGAATTCATAAACTGGGAAACCCATAACAACCTGATATATGGCCATAAACTCTCTCTTGTGTGGGATAGCTTGTTCTGGTAGCTTTCCTTGATTCCTCAGTCTCGTCAAATCATCTCATGGTCTCTCTTCCATTTAGTGTAATTTTGTACTCCTACACCTAAGTGTTGTAAATCCAAATCATGTAGTAGAGTCTACAGATAAAGTCTCAAAAGTCTCAAAGAATCAGTCAACATAATTCTTCTACAAGTATGTATAAATGAAGGGTTCACTACAGGTAACAAAACCTGTTACTGCATCCTGCAGTTCTTAATTGAGGACGCTACAGTGATTATTCAAACATGATAGTACTACTTTCTCAAATTTATCATCCAATCTAGGTGTGCTTATTTTGTGACCATCACACTGGCAAAAACCTACCATGAATTATTAAGCAGATCCATTAGTCACTCATTTGTTGGAAAGAAGACTGTGAAGAAGCAAAAAATCAACAAATCACTTGCAGGATTTCTGAAGTGAACCATTTCCTGCTCTTCTAAATGTCATCAAACTGAAGCAAGGAACACCAAGGTAACTAGTCTAGTGTGTGGATGCATCATCTTTCAGGAACGACATAAGATCTTTAACAGCCATATAGAGAAAACAGTTTCACTTGCTCCCTGGATCTATTTCATAATCTGCATTAGAGGTCTGATAAGTCTCCTGAGAATTTCTTCAGAGCAGAAATTTACCTACTCAATTCCTAAAACAGCAATATAAACCATCTCCTAAAAAAGACTAAAATATGAATATTTACAGAGAAAAAACACTGTCTGAACCAGTAGTAAGCTTCACAGAAAAACAAATTGTCTCTGATAAAATAATCATCATGTTGTGGAGTCCACAGATTTGAAATCTACTATTAGAACAATCATCTGCAAAGAAGGGATCTGGTCAGACAATCTTACCCAAAGAGCTAATGATCTCTCTGTGGTTATAACAGATGTTCAGAAATGTTTCTGATTATTTATGCTGATTCAAGGGGGGAAAAAAGTGTTTCCTCCAAGAAAGTTGCAGGCTGAGCTCTCAAGCAGTGTGTGTTAACCAAGGGTACTCAACAGAGCAATCCCTCCTATATATTTTCATAGGAGTATCTAGAGCTCTCAGAGAGCACACTCAGAAGGACAATCACTCCGATCAAAAGTACTTGACAGCCACGCTAGAGTTCCATTTACACCCACCACAGGTTGACAAAAAAGCTGCCATTTAAGTCCTAGGTATGAAATTAGTAGCTCCAAGACAAATAAATAACATGCATTAGAAGGTTTTACAGGTTCAGCAAACACCATACCACACAGTAGTAGCAGTAAGTTTACTTTCAGAGAGATTAGCTCTGCTTTCACAGTAAGAGACTGTTGGCAGCAGGCTTTTCATGCAAACTGAAGTTCAGTGCACCAAACTGCAATGGCTATCACTCTAGTATCTCCTTTATTTCACCTGACTATCCACAAGCAATAATGGAAAATACCAAAAGAAAAAGAAATACAGAAAAAACATTCTGTATGTGAAATGGAGAAGAACAGATAAACACAATTGCTAACAAATCATCTTTACAGTCATCTCCCCTTCACTTCCACAATGATTCTGCATAGGAACATGCCAGGACAACCTGCTGTGTGTGAGGAACAGGCAGGGTCACAGGCTAGTAGAAGCTTCTTAAAGTCACCTCCTCTAAGCATTGTTTGAGGGTTTGAAACCTATTTTGTACAATGCAATTGAAGACTACAGAAAAGACTCAAAGACTCCTACACTCAGCTTTCTCAGTAATGTAGACAAGTATGTAATGTATTTTCCATAGGAGAGAACCTGGGTCTGAGTTCACCCTGACAATCTCCCTAAATACCTGCTTCCCTTTTCAAAGAAGACGAAAAAGCACATGGCATGAACCTTGAAGATATACTGCATGAAAGCTGCTTTTCAGCCAGAGGACTTGGTCTGTTTTGAACATGGGATATGGATGAAAAGAGGCACAATAGAGAAGAAACTTAATTAAAAGGAAAGGCAGCACAAGATCTTCCAGCAACACACTTCTATACCCCTGCTGTCAAGTAACTACATATAAAAGAAGGGATATCACGTACTTGCTGTATGTTTTTCTGAGACTTCTAGTGCCATGGTATGTTTTCAGAAACCTGGATAATCTTGTGATTTAACTTATTTTATTGAAAGTTTCTATATGAGAGAGAACTCTAGTCTCTAGGGCTAGTAATTTTTTTCAAAATGCTGGGATCAAGACAGGGGCTGGCAGGATAAACATCTTCTAGCCAACTTTAAATATTTTCAAGAGATGACTTCACAAAACAAGATTTACTTTTGCAGTCACACTAACATAGTTCTGTGAGCTGTGCTTTGCTATGTCCTAACACTGACATTAACTTTAAGCACATGTAGCAGAGGCACTTCCTTCAATCTGGGCATGTACAAAACCTGTACGCTACAAACTTGTGTATGTTTCGGCTTCTAAAGGGTAAAGGGGGAATAAATATTTCCTCACATTCAAGCAACTATGGACCCACACTGTATGCCACTGTTTATACTTTTGGAGAAAGTTCCAGTGATCTATCAGAACAGCCTAACTCTGAGAACTATTCTTCCATGATCAAAATGATGCTAATATTCAGTTTTTGATGTTCTCAAAACGATCAGATGCTTCTGTTCATATAACTTATATGAAAACGTATATCTTTTACCCAGCAGAAAGAATGTGAAGATTACATTGTCATTCTCATGAATGCAAGACTGCAATGGGAACAGGCTGCCAAACATTTCAGCACACAGTTCACAATATACTGTCAGTGTTTTCTGCAGTACCTGCCTACTTAACCCCCAAATCTCCTTGTCCTCAGTGAAAGGGTGACTCTCAGTAATCACCCCAAAAATGTCTTAATACAAAATTATGAAAATACTTTTTATCTTCCTAATATGATGCAATAAAAGATAAAGCAAAACTGTTTATGTGATGACACTTAAATAAGCTCTGAATTATTCAAAGTTTTATGGAAATTATGGTGCCTTGTTCTTTAAATCAGCTCTCACTTGTGTGGTCCCTTGATTTGATAAAAAAAACAAAACAAAAAAACCCCAACAAACCCAAACCCCAAGAAATCAGAACATTTCCTTACATTAAAGAATGCCCTGCAAATGTAATATGCAGCCTGTCCTAGTTTTCATTTTTTAATCAGCTAGACTCTTACAAACACTGGGAAATTTCAAAAACATTTAAAAGACTTTCAATAAATATTTTCAGCCTTCCCTTATACCCTAATGGTTTAGTGCCAAAAAATGCTGAAAAGTACTAATGTCAATACTACCTTCTTTTAGGATGTGCCTTTCTAATGAGTGAAAACTAAAGTATATCACACACACACAAAACCAAGAGATTTAGAATTGGTGTTTAATCATCAAACAACTCAGTTATTTACTTCCACCATGTAAGGGAGGAAGTAGTTTGAAGGCAGTGGATATTTATGTCTGATTTTGGCACCAGATAAAAAGAGAAAAGATAGTTTCATTATTTTTCTTTCATGTCACTTAACTCACCTGTAGGTATTTCTTTAACCATTTTTCAGAAGCAAGCTAAAACCTGTCATTTTTCAGCTGTGATATCCCTAGTTTTAGTTGAACTCAGTAAATACCCCAAAGGGCTTTTAGAAAAAGCTGTGTAATCAATTAATGTGACCTCAAAAAGTTTTTTAAGGCTCACCATACTTCAAAACTGCTCTATTTGTATCTTAAGAACTAAGACTTAGAGATAAGGATATTGTATTAGGAGGAAATTGATTTTATTCTCATGCTCAGATCATTTACAAGGCAGCAGTATTTTTTTCAAACAGTAAACTCTTAATTTAGGAAGCAATGTACATCTGCTTCATTCTGACAACAGAAGACCATAAGGTCACCTAGTCAACAGTCTTGTCATAGTGCCCCTGAGCCTTCCATCAGTTCTGTCAGAGGCTGAAATCAGGAGTTTGCTCTCTGTGATGACCAAGGAACATGCATGAAACCTACCTGGGAAACGTTTATGGGTTACATTGCACAGAGACAAGAGTAGAAGGCATCCACAATAAAACCAGCATATCTTAGAGGATAATGATAACCCCCAAAAGTGTCTTTTCACAAAGAATACAGGAAGTGGGGAGAAAGGTATTATTGAAAAAGTTGTGCTTGCTGGAGTACACAATCAGTTGTGTACATTCCTGCTTAATGTCAAGAGAAGAAGCAGTCTGCCTAAACTGCGTTGGTTTAGTGGCACATTAATACGTAAGCAACCAGGTTCAAAACATAAAATTCACATCTCATTGCAAGGAATAGTTGCATGTTACCTTGCAGAGATTCAAATTTGAAAAAAGGACTATATCAAGGCTATTAGTGTAAACGCATTTCTTTTCCAGAGTAGAAAGACTGAAAAAATTAAGTAACATGCTGCACAAGAGCATATTAAAGAGTTGTTTGTTGGTTGTTTTTTTATAATTACACCATTTCTGTCACATACCCCTACCTGAATAACCAAATCTTTTATCTAACAGTTCCTGTTTCTAACAAGCACATTTATAGCTAAACACTCTCTGGTCCGTTAAAAGAGCTGAAGAGACATAATTGAAACCAGTAAAGCATTAAATTAAACGGAGCACATCTTCACCAATAACACAAGAGTCTGTAACCAGTACCCTCAGAAATGTTTAATTCTTCTTAAAAGCCAAGCCCCATTTCACCGCTTTTGGCAGAGACTCCACGAGCCAGTATCTCTCAATGCGCCCATGCGTGCACGGCCCCCACACAGAGGTGCAGACCCTCACGAGAAGCACTGAGTGAGGCCACCCGAGCCCAACTCTTGTTTTTTAAACTTGTGCCAGAAGGACCCACTGAAAAGTGAGTAAATGCCAAAGGAGTCAGGCGGACCAAGATTTGCGCTGAAAACCAGCATTTCCTTCAGACACCAGCCCCCAGACCCCGCAGCATCCCCAGGGCTCGCTCCAGCCTGCCCCGGGAGCGCCAGAGCCACAGGCCCTTCCAGCACTCCTCGGCAAAGCTCCTCCATGCCATTCGTGTATCTCACACTGGCTCCTGTCGTGCTCGCCTCGATCCATCACCCAGCCCTGGGCTGGCTTTGCAGCCGGGCACAAACCCCGAGCCCGAGCAGGGCCGTGATGCGAGCGGAGCGCAGGGAGGGAAGGAGCGCAGGGAGGCGAGAGCAGTGCCAGGGGGTCATGGGTCACCCCAACTTTCACCCGACACCGTATAAAACCCAATCCGCCCTGGCGAGCCCTTCCACAGGGGAGACGAGGGTGCCACGGCACCGCTGCCGGGCTCGGGCAGGGACAGGGCGCCGACGAGCGAGGGTCTCACCTGAGGGGGAACAGCGCCTCGAGGGTCTCACCTGAGGGCTTCGCTAGGGGAATAGCGCCTCGAGGGTCCCACCTGTGTGGGAATAGCGCCTCGAGGGTCTCACCTGTGTGGGAATAGCGCTTCCAGGGTCTCACCTGAGGGGGAACAGCGCCTCGAGGGTCCCACCTGTGTGGGAATAGCGC
>WBMV01006423.1:218826-237522 GCA_013396655.1 Campylorhamphus procurvoides | reverse complement strand
GGCCGGTGCGGGCAGGGGAGGCGGCAGCGCCGTGTGCGGCCAATGGCGGCGGGGGCGGCGGCCGGAGCAGCAGCGGCGTCTGCGGGCACAGCCCGGCCCTGCGGGCACGGCGGGGACTGCGACCCGCCCGGCAGCCCCGAGAGCCCCCCCTGCCCGGGCAGAGCCGCCTGGCCTTTGTGCCGCAGTGACACCTGGAGACCCCCCTGCTCTGTGTTAGCGGCCAGTGGGGCAGGCGGGGCAGGGCTGGGTCTCAGTTCTGTGCAAAAGGCATCTTAATATTCTTTTTTCTTTTCTTTTTTTCCACGCAGCAAACTTAACCAAGCCTCAGGTCCAGCATCCACAGTAGGAGAAATAGGAAATTAGGACAACTTCCTGGCCCCACTGCTGCCAGCAGTGTCCAGCATGGTAAAGCTGCCCACAGCACATGAAACACATTTAAAAGCCAGTTTTCTGCAGAAGGGAAACCACAGGAATAACATTGCCTGCAAAGACAGCTAGGCCTACTGATGAAAAACATAAAAACGGGACCCAATCTCAGGATAATCACCTCACTATCTAGCAGGATAGTTCAGACAGCAGAACTATTCCATTGTTAACATTTTTATAGCACCATAATCTGCTAGAGCTGTATTATTGGGGATTTTTTATATGGGAGTTGATATGTGTATTGTACATATCTGTAATTCTGTGATATTCATAAAAAAAACCTAAACAACCACATGTAAACCAGGCTTAAATCTCTTTTCCTTCTCTTTCAAAAACTTTTGCTTGCATTAAATAGTTTCCTGGGGAGGTAGTAGTGACAAAATATGCCTAGACAGGCAAGTGTCGAGAGAGTAGGTCCCCTCTTTTGTTCATGCAGCATCTGGAAGCTTTACTGTAACAGAAGAATACAGAAAAGCTTGCTGCTTTTAACTTAAATCACTATCTGTGGCACAAACCAGCTTGGGAGAGCACACTACAATGCTGTCACCCCAGCATGGCTGAAATACCGCTCTAGTACATCTGCAAGTCCTATTTTAATCAGAATCGAAAAGCACCTGGCAAAACTCTGCACTGAAAAGACACTTGTTTTGCTTCAAGTTTTTAGTCTACTACAGAATTGTATTACATTAACACTACTCATAATCAAAAGAAGTGTTAACTTAGCATGTCTTAGTTTCTCACACCGTGCAGAAGAGAAATGGGAGTCAACTGGAAACAAAACCCCACCAGGCACAACCCCGGCCCAGTATCAGCCTCAGCTGATGTTCCTGAACTGACTGCTGGCACAGGTGTGCTGCATCCCATTTGAAATCCCAGGTGGGGCAGCTAAATGAAGGCAGGTGGGGATATATGGTTAGAGACCCTACTGAGTTTTTGCTTATACCAGTTCACACTAAAACTAGCTTCCACCTGTTTTCACTTAAGTAGAACTATTTGGTACCCCACAGTGGAAACACTACTTCAAAATACTCCTTTCAAAGTCAAGGAAGAGTCCGTTTTATAATATTCTACCAAATATAATATTCTACCAAACAACATGAAAGGGGCTAGCGAAAAGGAACAAAACCAAAATCCAGTAGCAAACTGAACCTGTACAGTCTTTATGATTAAACAGCTCATTCTCCAATCAGCCAGAAATGCTTATTCAACAGCAGGACAATTAGAAATCTTAATAACTGCATGTGAACCTCTATCTGGGTCCTCCCATTCAGCAACAAGGTAGCCCTAGGGCTTGGAGAAATTAGGACACAGTACACTGGGGTGTGAATTTACATCTCACTAACTCCCCGGGCTGATACTATTGTGTGCATTAAGTACAAAGCAATTTACTTCCGTTTCCAAGGACCCCCTAACCGGTATATTAAAAAATAATGCAAATTTAAAAAAATTAAAAATCCACATTTGTAGGCAGTCCAGAGGAGGATCTGGCACTGCAAATCCACATCCCTATCTGCTGTCCATGACCCTCATATGCAGGTAAGCTTTTGAGCACTCAATACCTCCATTGCTTCCAACTTAACAAAGGCTAGCAGAAAAGAATTGTTTTGGCTTCCAGCAGGAATCCACAGGAGTTTAGATCAATCATGTTCACTCCAATATTTGTGAACATTCACATGTAGACAGATACTGCTCAAGACCTGAATTAGCTTTGGATACACTTCTTAGCTTTCTCTAAAGACCCCTAGTTGCTGGATTTGTTTTAAAATTATTTGAGAGCAATTCGGGAAGTAGCATTGTCCCCAGCTGTAAATTAAGTTATTGTTGAAGAGATCTTTTTACAATACTTCCATTGGTATTTTTCAATGCCATATCATCAAGTGTAACTTAAAGTGGGATGTGGTACTAAAATTTCTTCCAAAACTGCAGCAACAAAAGCTTTGTAATAGCCATGTTTATATGTGAACACTAATTTTTAACTTAACAAATAATTTGATTGTTTCCTGAAGGCAGGCAGAAGGGCACTACGTATCAGATCTTATTATTAGCCTATTAGAAGTCATCAAAACTCAGAAGCCAGCATGATAATGATTCCACTTCTATGGTAATTTTCTCATTACTGTCAGTCTTCTCTGGCTCCCAACCAGATCAGAAGCAGCTTCAGACTGTATTGGTGCATCCAAGTTTGTATTTATTCTACCTCACTTTCTGCTGTAGTGAATTTCATGCATCTTTGTCACTTCAATGGTTATTTGAAATGAAGAAAATTACATTTTCAAGTATGACAGAGCTGGAAAATGAGCAAAAAGAAGTAAATTCACAGTTACAATAAGCCTTGCTTACCATTAAGAAGGTGCTGTATGGGATATAAATACTGAAAATATGTCCAAGAGCCCTACCACTGTCACTTACACATAGCATGTCTCAAATTTGCATACCTTACACAATCTCATTATTTTAAGCAGCTCCTCTCTCTCTGTGTATGTAGCTCTAAGAACTTATTAAGCACTAGCAAACCAGGTCATCCCATACAACGTGCATCCTAAGGATACAGGGGAAATTGGTCCAATGGGGTGGTACCAGTGCTGAAAAATAAAATATATACTTTAGCCACACATACACACAAAATGAGAAAAAACAACAGAACTTAAAAAATATTCTTCCATTTCCAACCTTCATCATGCATCTTGATATCTTGACTTAAAATATTTTTATTATTCGAATATTTAACAATTTCTCAGCCATTCAGGTGCTGGGTCCTTATGACACCAGCAGTAGTAATTCTCCTTCCTTTGTCTACCCTGTTCATTGCTCAGAGGGACTCAGGTATCCAGACCACAACATCCGGGATGAGTTCAGTAGAAGCATACCATTATTTCTTGGCACACATATCAAAAAATGAATTATCTTTTTTCCATGGCTACACTTCACCCTGTTCTAAAAATAACTTGTAAGGCACTCTGACTTACTTTATCTCACATTACCAGGAACCATACAAAATATACCCAATTTTTACAGAAGTAATGAAATTGGTTTGTGGGTACAATTACCTAACTATAAAGTCTGTATCAGTGGCAGAACTGAAGAGCAACATATTCCCACATGCCAACTTTTAAGCATATCAGGGAATTTGATTCCAAAGGCAACAGAAGCTGGTATTTAAGTAAATTAAAAAAGAAATTTACATTTCCTTCCACTTGACAGTTAATCTTACTTAAGTGTATGTGGTGGTTTAGTTGTTTTGGTTTTGGTTTAGGTCTTCCCTAGTAACAGGATCATAACTAAGGAAATCTTCCACACCATTCCTTCATGTAATCAGGTGTACATAAAGACAGGAGGAAGGTTTCCTCCCTTTCTCTCTCTTTCTTTTGTGTGCTTGGAGGACATCAGCTCTCTGTGTCAGCTCAGCTCTTACCTCAGTGAGCTGAGGCCTGGCTGATAAACTGCTGTCCCAGCCATATGGAGGGGAAGGACCTGCTTCTCTTAAGGGGAGTGTGGGTGAGATTTTATTGTATTAATTACTTACTGAGCTTTTCCCTGAATTTATGAGTGTCTGTATCTGTTTTGTTTGGTTTTACCCACTTTGTCCCATTTCCCCTTCTCTTTCCCCCCTTTTCCCTGTTGGCTTGCTTTGGGATTTGTTCTGTAGATTCATAGTGTTTGATTGTATATAATTGTAATATATGTTTATATATACTTTTACTACAATTGTCTTTTAGGGTATTTTTTTCCCTTCTCTCTTGGGAGGGGGAGCAGAATCTGTGTGGCCAGCAGTTGGGTTTGGCAGGGAGCCAACCCAAACCTCCACAGTGTATCTTCCAAAAAGTTGTACTGGACAGGGAGAGACTGGGCAAGACAGCAAATAAGAAAGATTGCTTTATCTATATACAACATTCAATTGCAATCAGCATCTTGCAGAAAGTATCCTGCTTTACTAGTTTAAAACCCTGAAAATACAAAAAAAAAAATCCTGCTGGCAGATACCAAAATTTGTCAAAGACAACAAGACAATACATAGCAGTGCCCACCAGTATAAGAAGGGTCCTAGAGTTAAACCTGTAGACTTCTTAAACCCTTACTGTCTGTGGTGTTAGATTGCTTCCTGATGACTCAGTGCTTTCTACAGGATAACTGCCTCTGACAGACTTGTAGTTGATCAATGAACCTCAAAAAAGTCATCTTTCCACCTCCCTACTTGTATACTAATATAGTCTTTTTAATGACAAGTTTTCACTTTGCAAATCATATGTATGGTAACACCACCAGTCTCACCTTTTACAGCATTTTTTCTATGGAAGTGAATGACTGAAGAGCTCACAAAGCACAGATTCTGTGCACAAAAGTGTTATGAATAAAAATATTAAAAAAAGACCATCAGACTGACTAAACCCTCATTCTGTGCTTGAAATATAAGTGCCTATTTAGGAAAGTTTTTTAAAAGGATATATTAAAATGAAGAGCATCTACTTCACAATCATCAAGAGCCCTTTAATAAGCCAATGCCTAGGCAAAGTCTGCTTCCAAGAGGTAACAAAATAAGGAGAGCAGTCACGTCTCCCCTGTGTGATTGTGCATGGAAGAATGATGCTCTCACCAGCTGCTTAAGGACTTGGGGTTTTATGTGGGTCCCTGAATTTCTCAGTTATTTTCTGCACCATCCTGTACCTATTGGTCTGTTACCCCAGTGAGTCACCAGACCTGAAGGGGCCAACAAAAAAGAACTGCCACTACTTTACAGCCATTATTCTGATGCCTCATGTTTTCATACAGAGGATAATCACAGATCAGTTGTTTTTAGAAAAATAGCATCCTTCAAGAACATAATCGAAGCATATATAAATCCATAGGATTTACTTCCTTATGCAAGCCAATGGGGCTTTAAACAGGAAACTTTGCAGATAAAAATCAAAGAAACTTCAATTTCCATGCTTTAATTTGAAAATAGTCTGGTTTTCTTCTTCAGAAATACCTACTTTGGAATTACTTCCTCCATGAGTGCCTGCCCTGATGAATGTCCTGAAGTGCTACAGACACCACTGAAATCTAGATAAGTGCCCTGCATTTTATGATGGCCGAAAAGCAGATTGCCCTGTGGTCTTACAAAAGACAAGCAAGAACTCAGATTTTTTTAGAAAATGAGACAGATTTCTTTCCCAGATGATCACCCTTGGCCTGATACAAGATGTAATCACTGCAAAAAATAAGTTGTAGAAACCAATACCACCTGGTATTTTCTGTTCAAGCATTAGCAAAAGATAAAACTGTTCTTAATCAGATGTTCAGTCTAAGAAATTAAAACATAGAAAAATATATATCCAGTATCATCCAAGAAGTTTTGGACAGAAGGGTTTTTTTTGCTGCCTTAAACCATATTACTCTTCTTCTGTAAATCTTTAAAATGTGCGACACTTCTGTATATAACGTAACTAGTAACAGATTCCTTACTGATCCCATTGCCAAGAGTAAAAAAATGTGGTAGAATTAGCCAGTTCATACTGTCTCTTAAAATGATTGGACTTTACAGGGCCAGAGACTACAGGATAAAATATTTTCTACTGTAGAAATTTAGCTGAAAGTCCCAAATAAAACTTAACAGAATCATTTTTAATACTGCACAATATCAACCCTTCAGCTAAGCCACTAAAATCCAGATTTTTTTGGAGAACCAGAAATTGGTGGCTGAGATGTTCCAGTTTTATTCAGAGGCATGGCACAGGCAATTAAATAATTTAAGGTCAGCTGAGCTGCTCATACCAATTTAGCTAAAGCCCACCCCAGGTGAAGACAGCTTTTTCTGCTTGGATAACTGAAGGGACCACAAAGACTATGCAGCATAGAAACTCAGGTGAGTCAAAGTTAAGGATTATTAAAGCACCTTTGGTTCTTAGATGAAGTGATAATTCATAACAGGATTTATTTCATATGAAGTTTCTACCAAGTTTTATGAAATCAGTCTCCAACATACTGGATAATTTTTTCAAGATTTTTTTTGTGACATGTTGCTGAAAATCAGAAGGCAAAAATTGCTCCCTTTATCTGCACTGTTGACATTAATGGAGGTCATAGCTTAGTATGTTATGCAATAACTTACTATACATAACTAGGCACACAAAATAGCAGTTTTGCAAGGTGTGAAAATTAAACTGTACATTAACATCCCAGAAAGATTGTACTAAGAAAAAGACTCAGAGGTTGCAGTTTTGTCACACTGGTGGAAGGAGTGCATGCCTAGGTATGAAGATCTCCCCCTCTGAGATCCAAAGGCAGCCAACTCATTTCCCATATTCCCCTTGCATGTCCCACATTGCGGAGAAACTCTTAAACTTCAACACGTTGGCTTGAAAGAAGTGGGTTTTTTTTCTGAGGTAGAATAGAATACTGTTTGCTTAAAACAAATATGTCTAACAGAAGCTATTTCTTCTGAAATGCATCACCAACATAGACTATTTCATCTGAATAAATTCCATGCTTCCCTGAGATATGTGGAGTTCTTAGACACTATATGGACTTTATTTTTTAATTAAATGGTAGAAATACATATATTACTATAAAAAGAATTGAGGTTAAAAATCCTGCAGAATTATTTTTATATGTATTTATAATTCCTGTACAATTAATATTTGAAAAAGTCTTTGTAAAACTTGTTAGCCATATACCAAGAATCTTTAGTTGTATTGTTGTGAATCTAAGTGGCTTATTTATGCACAAAACTATAATCTCCCATGCAGCATAAAAAATTAGGTATGGAGTAAGTCAAGAAATTCATTGCTTATGTGAAAAGCTATTCTCAGTTATTTGTCTTAAAATGATATAAAAATGTCTCTACTGTCTCTCCATTTTCAAAAGGAGCTCACTGTTGGCCTGAGGGAAATAAAAAGCCCACGTGGAATATCAGTGCCTAAAAACTGTGTCCTTTGCCATCACTGCCTGGGGAACTGTGCTGGCAGCAGCCCCAGTCACACTGGCCTTGGGCCTGTAGAAATGACAGTGGAGTCAAAGTCTCTCTTTGGTTCTGGCAGTGCCAAGATGAGAAGGATTTAAATATGCTGAAGAATTGTATTCAATTGCCAATCTCTGGGGGGTTTTGGTTTGTTTTTTTGTCTCAAAATGGAACATTTTTGGTGATACTTGAAAAAAAATTTAAAAAAAATCTTACACACCCCTCTTAAATTACAGTGGTTGTCAGAGACTAATACAGGAAAATCTGGCAAGAACCATATAGACAGAATGTAAGCCAAGGATATAAAATGGTTTGGCTGAGAGAAAAATTACCTGCAGGGTTTATAATAAAAAGCAATAATAGAAGAAACATTAAACAGAGGTGTACCTACAGAAAAAGCAATTACTCTAAAAGAGTATTAGTTACTATGACAAGCTTTTGAAAAACAGACTTAACCTAACTGCCAAAAATAATTAAGCAGATTGTCTCACTACCCTTCAAACAAAAGAATCAGTGAGAAATTTCATTCTGGCTTTGCGGTTCTTTGCCTAAAATCCAGGAGAATTAACCAGGTCAGATTGAGTACAGTGAGGATTACTCTTCACCCAGTATTTCAGCACAGTTCTTCATACCTTTTTGGAGGCAGTTGTTCCATTACACAGAATATGAGACTAGCTGGATTATTATTTCAACTTTTTCTCTGAATATTTCAGTTCCCTGGGCAGAAGTCTGTATTGTATTGGGGAACTGAATAATTCAGAAGAGAGTCTCTTAGGAGAACAACTGTCAGGGAAACACTTTAGGAGAACCCAAGTTTAGTAAAGGCCTTTAAATTATATTTTTCTTTTGCCAGTGAAAGCCTAATTATCACTCAGTAGTTCAGAAGATTTTGTTTCAACCTAAGAACCGCTTAATGGCACCTATTCTTCATCAGATTACTGCCTGAACACATTTTCTGGCGTAGTAACTGTTTCTGAGTAGTATCACATAGTCTCTAGCCATTATGAGAGTGAAATACTCCAGGGACTGGAAAAGTAACTTTGTAAACTTCAATAATTCAGAACAAGGAGGGGGGTGGGGGGAAGGGGAAGCTGCTATTCTGCTCGTGCATCTTCCCCTGGTGAATTCTTACAACATTAGCCATTCCCACACAGTTCTGAAGGCTCCAAGTACGTATCAATTCCTTTTCTTGAGTGATGGTTCCCATTACCGGCTAAAGAGGTTCACGTACCTGTTGGAAAGTTATCCCTTTGATTTACACAGGACCTGCAGATCCTGTCAATAAAGTCCATCCCCAGGCATTTTGCTGCTCTGGGTCACCACACTCAGTGTCTTTGGAAGATTTTGTCTAATGCACTTCCTGTGAGTGGAGGCTGTGCTCACATTTCAGGGGGTTTTGTTTGGCTTCAAGAAAAGCATTATTGGAAGTGTTCTTCTGCTATTAAAGATAAGGAACAGTTTTACTTTCAATGTAGAGGTAGACCTTGATAGAATAGCATATCATTCATGCAAGACAGGTCTGAAATAAAACCATTCTGAAATATAAATATTAAATAACCTTTCCAATATGAACTGTGCAACTAAAGGACAAGTATAGTTCCCCAATCCCTTTCCCAGATAAAGCTATGGAATAATATATCATTTTCAATGAGATTTTACAGCATTCTACAATTTTTCTTACCTCTTGTATTACTAGCTATTTCCTTTTCTGCTCTGTGTGTGTATACACACCTATTATTTATATTTTCAGTTGATTGCTAGTAAGTATAGAATTAAGCATGTAGCCTACACCTTTGTGGAAACTGCTTACAAGTCTCAGATGCTCTTCTGGAGGAGAATAAGCTCGAAATCAATCTCAAATCTACACTGGAGTTGCCCTTTTAGGGAGCCAAAAGTTGTCCAAAACAGGTACGTCCTCTGGGTAATTCAGAACTTGCTAAGTCCCAAGTCTATTCCCTTTGGTTATCAGACTGCAAAAGGCAGGATGTCCGTCAGGGTACTCTCCAAGTGATGGACTGCAATGTTGGTAATGTCTTACACATTGTCAAAATCACAGAAAGGGGTTTTGTCAAACTGCAAAGAAGCAAATGCCTGTCTGTGACCGCTGAGGCACTCCCTTGCCCCAATGTCTCCTGTTTGGAATTTGGACTGTGAAGGGGGATTGAGGTAAGACTTGTTTAATCATCTCCAGTCTGAGGAGAAATAAGTAAGGCTCATCATGTGATGGAGGAGAAGGGTTTGGGGGTGTGATGATGAAATCTCCACTCCAAACAGAAGGAGTAACCCCCCCTGCTCCTGGAAGGCCACGTACACACAGGACATTCCTGTGAGAAGGGGTCAAGAACCATCAAAGACCTCCAAAGTGCTGCTGCCCCCACCAGCTCATTGCTGAGCCTCCCACCACCAGAGGACTGCAGTGATTCAAGTGATGCACCAAATCCAGAGCCTGTCCCAAGAGCCTGCAAAGCTCTCCCTCCCAGGGGAGGTGCCTGGGCATCTCCTGGACATGTTAATCCATTGAACTCATGTTTTGCAGGACCCTCCCCACTGAGAAGACCACAAGAACAGGACCCCATGAACACCACTGCGTTCCATGGAGTAGTGATGCATTTTCTATTTTAATCTCTTGCTGTCTCTCTCTCTCTTCCCCACCCTCCTTTTCCCTATTTTTTTCTCTCTCTCTGCCTCACATTTACTATTGACTTTGGCATCTCATCTCATTTGCACCTTAATTCAGGCAGAGGCATTTCTAATAATTTTAATAACCAGATCATAACAGGACATACTGCAGTATTTTTTTCTTCACAAACCCATTAAAATTGCTCTTTTAGATCAAACACTAGGGAAACATTCTAATTATTGTTTAAAATGATACTAGAAAGAAGTAGAGATTTGCAACTAAATAGTTACAATTTTCTTTTAACTAGTGCTTCATCCTGACCATTTCATTTCCTGAAATGTGCTTGGCTAGTTCTGTCTGGAAAACCAGAGCAGAATGCACACTTCAAAAATGACAGCAAAGGATCCAACAGAAAATATTATTGCTTATATTTGTTAACTACTTTTGTTCTTTGTATATCTACACAAAGTTTCTGTAATTCCATTGTTTCAACTCTTGTTCAAATTGAGCTGGCTCTGCCAGCCATAAAAGCAGAATATACACCAGAGAAGAGTAGAAAGCAGCACACTTTTTGCTGCCACAGGTATTCGAGCCATAGCAGAGCTGACACACTGGAGCAGGAGCACTAAAGTTCTGTTCCGAGGGGGGTTATCCCACACACTTCATAAACATCTTTCTACACACCTTCACAGGGAAATTAGATCTGATTTACTCTGAGAAACAAACCCACAGCACAGCACTACCCAGAAATTATAAATTTGTATGGATATAGTAACAACAAGAAAAAAAAATCCTATATTGCAAAAGCTTTATTTTTCCTCACACTCTATTATTTTAACTTGCTTTCCTTTCTTTGCTCTTATGTATGATAATTTAGGAAGGTGTAGCAAAAAGACAGAAATATCTGTTTTATTCCTTTCAAAAGAAGAATAGAATCTAATACTGTTAATACTGCACAGAACTTCCCTAAAAACAAGGCAGAAAAAAAATTAACTGGCACTGCACATTGCAAAATTAAAGAACTGTCCCTACAAATGGATGCACAATTCTGTGCTACATCGAATAAAGTTCTTTCAGGCAAGGAGTTTTCCACTAACCCTTTCCTGTTTTCTAATATTATTTTCCTCAGTTTTCTTCAAGCATATTTTCAGGTTCAGTTCTTTTCTAAGCCTGTATTTCCTTTAACGCTACTCAAAACTCGTTTTATTTTTCAAAAGCTGAGGGACTCTTTGACAGGGTATTTTAGTTCTCGTCATTTTATCTAATTTCATATCCCTATTGCCAAACCATTTCCTTTCTGAACATACAAAAGAACATCAGAAAACACCGTTATCCTCAGTAGTAAAGTTGGAGCAAAATAGTACTTTAAAAGCTTGATTCCATCTTCCTGACATGGATAACTCCGTCTTCCATCATGTTATTTAGCTAGAGGAAATTTTCTTGAAAGACAAGTCAAATCTAACAGTTTTTTGGGTGCACAGGTGGATCTCAGAGAGTCTCACTCCTACAGCTCATTTATGCCAAGAAAATAGGTTTTTATCTCATGCCCTCAGGGAGCACCTTTGGGTGCCACCATTGCCAATTAAGTTTTCATTTTGTTTTTTTACAGATGCTAAGAAAGATTTTGTAAAGTGTTCATACAAACTCTCCAAAAGATGACTAATTTTTGAGGCACAGGAACACAGTATCAGAGCAAACCAAGCACACTGCCATTTCCATCCATGGCTGAGTGGCAGCAAAGGTGTCTAAAGCAGAGCAGAGACCAGTGATTTGCACACTCTGACCAAAACCCTTTGCCAATGTCCAAACATTCCAGTTCTACTTTACCTTCCCCAACACTTGTACAACATCCCAGCACAGAAGGAGGAGCCCACCTCTTTGGAGTAGGTTTTGCAGCTCCCCAAGTATGTGATACCACCCAATCCGGGAAAAAAGTGTCAGCAAGCCTAAAATGAAAAAAGCTCATTAAAGTCATCGCTAGACAGAAATCTGATCTAAAAAGTTGAAGTCCTTTTCATCATTCAATAACATAAGATTTAAAAAGCTTTTCTAGAATTTAAACTGCCTCTTCTTGACCACTTTATGCTTTTCTCCTTTTCATAAGACAGAAACATCTGTAAGCTTCCTGTATCTGCAAACAGGTTGCCCTTCACACAAAGCAGCCAACCCAAGAGATGCATTTTGTGATGCTATTTTCATTCTGCCCAAGAGGTGATTTTCTATAACTTCTCTACTGTTAAAGAGAAACCTGCCTTTTTTTCATTATTCTCCTTCCCCCCACCTCCCCCTCAAAAAAAAGAAATTAAAAAAAAAAGAAATAGCAGTGTTTTATTGATTTAATATAGAGAAAAAATTAGGCAATACACTTGTCTCACACACAAGTAGTTCTGGATATCTAAGCACCAAATTAAATTACTGGCCTTTCAATTGTAAAGGAAGAACAAAGCTAGGAGCTTGTGCATTACTAACAGTGCTTTAGGAAATTCAATACTATTTTCCTCTATAAAAATTATTCAAACCTCATTCTTCCTTTGACTCTTATCAGCTAAATGATAAATAGACTTGATAGGCCTTGCAAATCACAAACAGGTGGTGCAATGATGGACTTGCCATTAGCTGCATCAGCACAATGTGGTTTTGGAATTTCAAGAAGCAGCTATAAACACACTGAGCTATTACAGGCTATTTTAATAAATCACAGAGCATTTTATTTAAGTCCCTTTTAAGAGCAGCATTAAAAATATGGATAGAAGTATCATGAGAACAAACAGATTTGACACACTATACCACCTGGGGGTTTCTAATTTTTTCTATCCCATAAAAATAAAACTTTATAATCCAACAAAAATAGGACTTGATATTTTTGACTCACAGTGTAAAATGTTATGATTGGTAGCCTGTACTTTACATTACTGTGGCCTGACAGCTTCCACTGCCTCACCTGCTGTGATTCTTTTTCCAAATCTTGGGGAATTACAACCATTGAGGACTAATAGTAATTAGCACAGCACAGGCAGCACTACAGGCATCAGAGTTCTGTGCAAGAGGAAATTCTGTATCTGAAGAGAACAACTTGGAAGGAACAAGGATAATTTTGCTTTACCAAAACAGGAGTACAGAAGAGGGTAAAGTGAATATTCAGAATATGTAGCATTGGTCAACAAAGGGTGTACAACCTTCTCAATATACTTCTCAAAATTGCTATTAATTTTTACTATGAGTGTAGTCAAATATTGGAACCGGTTCCCTGAACCATTCCATAATAGGAGATGGATTGGTCATTATTTTTATTAGTTAGGGAAAGACTACAAGGGGCCAGGAAAGAACAGAGAAGAAAGATCAGAGCTGTTTTGTGGAGTGGGAAGAATTATGAAGCTGAATCCAGAGCACATCTGCAGCCTTCACCTCAGGATGCACAAATACAGCAGAGAACCCGTCTCTCTTCCCACATCCTGAGATCAGGTCACTGGGACATGATCTCCAAGGAAGCTCAGAGGGCTGGTGCTGGGAGTTTGAAAATGAACCTGGAAATTTAAGCCTCAGAATTGAAAAACTCCCCAAGTGAATGATGCTCCATTACCCCATAAGAAATGGAACTGTATAGGGTAAAAAAGGTAGTTCATACAGTGGACCAAGGCCCTGTATACTGGAATTATGCTGGAATGACTCTCAAAACCCTCTTTCCTGGGTTTTGAGAAGACTCTGATATTGGAAAAAGGTGGGAAGTTCCACCAAGCAAACTCAACCCCATATTAAAGCTTTGGGCTGCCATTAAGCAAAACACAGTACAAACCAGTATTTCTAATATCCTCAGAACAGCTTGCTTACAGAAAGAGTAAAATGTCTGATGAAGACTCCATATACAAAAGGTACAGTTTATCCAAATGCATAAGCTATTTTAACACACCCTCTTGGCCAGCATCAGAGAGCAATCCCATTTCTAATCCCCCTCAATCCAAGCTCAGGGCCTCTCATGAACTCTTCCTCAGGTGAGAAGGTTTCCAACAAAGTAGTCTCTCGATCATCTCCAAGTGAAAGGGTGTACTTAATGATACTCTAATGAAGGACTTAGAATTAATCACTACCACAAACACTGTGCAGTAGATTTGCTGATATTTTTATTGGGGCCTGTACACCCTTCAGACAGAGCAGAGTCCATAGACATGGCAGGTTTGCAGAATTAATGGGCTCTACATAGATTTCTGTCCCTTGACAGTTTACTGGACTTCCTGTTTATAATTTTTACATTTGGTAGTGAAGTAGATTATCCTTTTGACAGTCAACAGCTGGCATTCCTATACGTATTAAATGGCACATAAGAAAATACTAGTCTTTCCCACAAGTTGCTACCTTCAGATTTACTGTCTTCAAAACTCTCTGTGGAAGGGCAGATGCACTAGCAGGGTAAGATTCAGCAAAACTGTTGTTTGAAGCAGTACTTGAAACAAAGAAGCAAACAACAAATAGAAATGCTCTGCCATTGATGTATTAGTTACTTTGAAGCCCCCAGTCATACATAGTTAGGCTTTTCCCTCCCCTGGTGCCTTACAGTAACCTGAGGTGTCCAGCATGCTTTGGTGTTCCCCCCAGCATTGCTCAGGGCCAGGCAGCTCCCCCCCCAGTTAGAGGGGCAGTGCCAGAAGAGAGCTGGGAGGGGCTCAGGGGGCTCTGCAGGTTGGCACTGCAGGCTGGCACTGCTCAGGGCAACATCAGCACTTCACCAGCTGTGTGGGCTGGGAGGCAGAGACTCATTGCAATTATCTGTCATTCCTCTCATAGGCAATCTCTGTCTGGACAGAACTGTGACTACACAGCTTGTGCCATAGACCACATTTCACAACTGCTTCACTTATATATGCAATATAAGAGAAAAAGGAGAAATGGCTCTGAAAGGTCCCCCACTTATTTACCCAGAAGGAGCTGTTAATACTTTTATCTACATCAGTCTGGCATTTTAAGGTCTGTTGCCTTCACTATCCTTAACTTTTTTGGTGACAGAGCAGCAGAAAGTTTAGCTTCCTCATGTACAGTAAGGTTAGAAAATTCCCCTTTTTTACTAGTTAGAAAGCTGGAACAAGTGATCCCAAAGTCAATGCAAGACATCAAAAGCATAGATGTTGCCATGCTGCCTGAACTGCACAGCTATTTGAATGCAAAAATGGCTAAGGAGAACTCAGAGTTAAGATATTATATTTTGTTATAAATAGCACAAAAAAGTTGTCCAATACTGTAGTAAGCATTGCTCATTCATGGTATTTCCAAAAAGTCTCTAGTTTAAAAATTGCTGAAAATTTCACCTATCATATTGGCAAATTAAGAGTGGATTTAAAAAGGCATAAGTAAAAGCCAGGCAAGTAAAAATTACTAAATTCAGGTGATACTGCTATTATTTCTCACCTGTTCCTAATGTATCTTCTGGGTCCACAGAAGTCTTTGTTGTGATCTCTGAGTGAAATAAAGCTAGTTTCTGCTGTAGATTTTGGGCACCTGTTAGAAACCTGAGGCTGGAAATTGTAGACAGTAAGCATGATTATTTACCCTCCTGTGATCACTATGAAAAAGTCCAAAGTCTGATTTTCCTTTCTTTTACTGATGACTTCTTACACATCATATTAAGTGGTGTAAAATTTACAACAATACAAGAAGGCTGGATTAGCAGTATGTGTGCACACATTTCAAATGGCTGGCTGTAGTCCTTCTCTGCTTCAACAGAGGATCACATTAACAATTATTAAATAGTCAGACACAGTGGGCAGCCTATTACATGTTAGGAAGGACCTGTAATTAAAATAGACTAAAGAGTCTATGATGGCTAGAAACACACACCTATGGCATTTATTAGCCCTAAGCTTCCCTCCTAAGTGCTGGGGAAACAGTTAAAATGAAAGCACACATCACTAGCTAAATCAGAATGAAAACTATTTCTTAAAGAACTGCAAATAAAATCCAACTTCAGTCATCACTTGGGAGTCAAGCAGTCCACAATTACGATTTCACACAAAAACTGAAAAGATGACTTAAATTTTAACTGTATACAACTGGGGAAAGTTTCTCCTCTAGAGGCCTATGTATAAATATGTTCCTTCAGCATCAAACAGCTGGCCTTGAAGCTTTTACACTGCAAGCAAAGTGGGAACTAATGCCCCTGACACAGACAGTTCATAAATAAAACAAGGATTGCAATATTCTGGAAGCTATAACCACCATTCTGTCATCTGCTGAATCTTAGAAATTCTACAACAAAACACTCAAGTCTGAATTCTCCAACACTCCTGCTGAATTATAAAATATGAGCTGTAAATACTTAACTGAGACAAAGAAGGCTTTAGGTACTTTTAAGAATAAAGTGTTACTTTCTTCATTCCCCATTCTATTTTCAAAGGTATGCTGAGGTTCATTGGGCATCAAGAACTGATTTTTTTTTTCATGTCAAACATGAAACCTTTCTGGGCATGTTCACTGAGAGACACTACTGAGGTGTGAAAAGAACAGCAGAAGAGACCTACCACAGAAAACAGAGCTGCAGCTTCAACTCAACTTAAGATGGGAGCAGCTGAAGACCTGCAGGATCTGTGGTGTTCTCTTTGTGTCTGCCCACGCAGGCCAGGGGTCTCAGTGTCTTTGCTGCTTGCAAGCACCAAGCACAATCATTTCCAAGACACACAGAGGCAGCTACAGCCTCATCCAGGTGAAAACATCTGAGTAGACAGCAGAGTGCTACTGCAAAAACCAGAGAACTTTCAGTATTAAGAGTTTTTAATACCTCTTGACATTGAGCAACAAGTACAGGTGAGTTAATTTACCTGCTAAAGATGACAAATATTGTGTAAATAAAGAAAGCTTTACAGCATTTACTGAGTGAAAAATTCAAATATTACAGGATAAGATCATATTATGGGATTGTGGTGGTTTAGTTTTCTTGGTTTTGGTCTAGGCCTTCCCTGGTAACAGGGTTATAACTAAGGACCATTCCTTTATGTAATCAGGGGTGTAAAAGACAAGGAGGAATGTTTCCTCCCTTACTCTCTCCCTTTCAGGTGCTTGGGAAGGCAGCAGCTCTCGGTGCGTCAGCATCGCTCTTATCTATCTGAGCTGAGGCCTAATCTGAGAGCTTTGTCCCAGCTGCATTGAGGGGAAGGAACTGCTCTTGAGGGGAGTTTGGTGAGAATTTATTGTGTTACTTACTTTATTGAGTTTTCCCTAAGTTTTCGAGTGTGTGTCTGTTTTGTTTTGACCCATTTTTGTCCCTCTTCCCTTTCCTTTTGGGGTTGTTTAGAATTCTTGTTCTGTATCTATGTAGCGTTTGATTGTATATAACTGTAATATATGTGAATATATATACTTTTACTACAGTTTTCTTTTGATACTTTGTTTCCTTCTCCCTCGGGAGGGGCAGTCTGTGTAGCCAGCAGCTGGGTTTGGCAGGGAGCCAACCCAAACCTCCACAAGGATAAAAGCACTACCAGGAACATCTGTATTATACTGTGACATTTTGCAGCCATTTAATTCAGGAAGCCTTACTGAACATAAAAAATTCAGCTAGATTAAAGCAGAGCTATGGCCAGCTACAAGTACATCTTATTCAATTAACAGCACAAATATGAAACCCACTCAGAGATTTGGAACTAGAACTAACTGTTGTTTATTTGATTCCAATCTTCTTTCATAAACAACAATATGATAGCAGGCCAGAGAAGGAATAGCAGCTACTGAGCTATTTTCTTAACCAATTTTTAAGCCACACTGGTGTTTTACACAAGAGTCTTTATGAAGTATGGTATTTTTGTCACAGTATTTTTTTGGACACAATCAGATTCTCCATAAACTAGCATGCCAAAGCAGTCTATAAACTCACCTAGACTCTTAAAAATGAAGGAACAGCTTCCCTGGGGCTAGCATGAATGTCATGCTACCTGGTCAGAATTACAGGATGGTGAAAGTTGGAAGGGACCTCCAGAGATCACCCTCTCCAACCCTCACTGCTCAAGTAGGATCACCCAGAGCCAGCTGACCACAATTGTTTCCAGGTGGCTTTTGAATATCTCCAAGGATAGACAGTCCACACCCTCCATGAGAAACCTCACAGCAAATAAGTAGTTTGTGACATTCAGAAGGAGCCTCTGGTGTTGCATTCTATGCCCACTGTCTCCCTTCTTGTGTCACTGGGCACCAAAGGAAAGAGCCTGGCTCCACCCTCTGTACACCCTCCTTATGGTAGGGTTAAAAGCTTGAAGCAACGCCAGAGTCTTTGTAAAGATGGTTAACAAAGGACAAAACTAATATTCATATCCTGATGTTAATGACTTAGTCAGAGCCTTTTGTCCTGATCTGTCCCCAGGCCGGGAGGGGGAGGGAAGGCTGGTTCAGGTGGGGGAAGTGGCCGGAGTTTCTGACCTGTGCAGAAAAGCCCAGGAGTTCACCGGCTCTGCCCAGGGAAGGGAGGACGGGACACATCGAGTCCGACATTGCTGGGGAGCCAGGACTGTGGCTTTTGCTCTCTGACTTCACCCATCACCCGTGGAGACCCGTGGGCACCGTGGAGGCTGCTGTGAGGAAGAGAGCACGCCTGTTTTCGACACTGCAGACACTGGGTTTGTGCTGCTTTTGTCACTGACCCCACGGGAGCTGCCCCGGTGACCGCCCCGCTATCGCACCCCAGCGAGGCCTGGCCGGCCGAGGCGCAGCATCGCCACCTGCTGCCCATAAATACAAC
>WBMV01006423.1:137466-218417 GCA_013396655.1 Campylorhamphus procurvoides | reverse complement strand
ATATATATATATATAGTGGTTAAGAACTATTATCCTTTTCATATATATATATTTCCTAATTAAAGTTCTGTTTTCTAAATTTAAAGGACAGGATCATCTCTTCTTTTCCTCTCTCTTGGCCAACATAGATATCTTAGCTCTCCCCTGAACTATGACAGGTAGTTAGTTTTTATATATATTACAAAGATCCCCCCAAGCCTTCTGCTCTCAGTCTAAACTGTCCCAGCTTTCTCAGCCTCTGCTCATAGGGGAACTGCCCCAGTCCCTTCCCCAACTCTGGGCACGTTTGCTGGACTCTCTCCAACACATTTTGCTGGACTCTCTCCAACACATGCACATCTCCCCTGTACTGAGTGGCCCAGAACAGGACATGGGTTTCAAGTGTGGCCTCACCAGTGCCAAGTCAAGGGGAAGGATCCCTTCCTTCCCCAGATGACAACAGTTAGCCCAATGCAGCCCAGGAGATATTTAGAGATGCCTTTGCTACAAGGGGACACTTGGCCCTCTTGAGTGAGAGTGCAATCTCAGTGAATCAGGAGTGTTTCCTGCCAAGACCTTGAGAAGGTGGGCTGATGGCAACACAGAGCAGGGCAGGAAGGTTTCCATATGTCATATTAAAGGACAAAAAAAAATGAAGAGACTCAAGGTATTTCATGAGGCCTGAGGGACACAGCCACATATCCACAGTGCAACTTTTTTTACCAGATCAATTGCCTTCTATTAGTGCTGAGGAAAACACAATTTCTACATTAGAATCACAAACAACATGCACTAAAAAAAATTTCAGATATAAAGGTATGAATAAACTCCTCCTTCTGGCATTGAAAATTAGGAGTTTTGCTCTACCTCTTTTCCATACACTCTTCCTTTCCCAAATTCATTGAGAAGATTACTTGAATTGTATTTGAACTAACACCAAAGAAGAAAATCCTGAGCACCTACTACATGTGACACCTGGACTGTTTGAGTTCACTGTGGAATTACTGTTTTCTTCTACATTTAATTACATGTCAAGTGATTCACATAAGAAAACCTGTCCACAAATTAAAAGCTTTACTATCAAGAGTGACCTTGTATATATGTTCATTATTTATCAAGACATACAGAATGAAAGAAAAAAATTACCTTAGATACCTTTCTGTTGGTCTCTCTCCTTATTAACTGGTCACAGTATGGCTGCTCTTAATGCAAAGTAAACATCCAAAAAAACCTACTTAGCAAGTGCAATGCCTGTAAACACAGGAGCACAACTTTCTGGATTTCTGTACATACCATAAGCAAATACTATTCTCCAGAGTTATATTTATCCTTACATAACTCTGCACCAGAACCCCAGCGTCCTTTTCCAAATATTTTTAGAACTTAACATTCCCTAAGAATAAAATGATGCACAGATGGATCCCTGGATTTCATTGCCTCACTAAACACTTTAAATATCTGTTCATTCTAGTCAAGACTGGAAACATTTTTGGAACATTTGCTTAACAGAAAGATTTCTTACTCAGCTGTGACTGCTGCAAGAAATATCTGATCTCATCACCCCAAATTAGTACATTTTGATAGAAAACTAGAGATAAGTAAATCTTTGATCTTCTTGAATTAAAATACACTTTTTTTCTGGAAAAGGATATTATTAATGTTTTAAGTTACACATAGACTTTACCAAAACCCATGAGGCTACAGGAAGGTATTCACAGAATATTTGGCATTTAACTTCTATTTTGTTTCTAGAAAAAATTATCTATTCTCCAAATCACTATTTTCTTAAGACAATTAAAAAATTGAGGAGTTAAAAAGGGCTTACTAATGAATCATCTACTTAAAGTCTCAAATGCTGAGAAGGGCTTTAATAATTTTATTTTCTTAACTCCATATACATCAATAATACATGTCTGAACATTAATTTTGTTACATATTCCCATGGCACAAAGTTCCTCGCCTTCTCCTGAAGAAAAAACTTGAAAAAATTCCTTCTTTTTTGGAATTTGTCATACAGATATCATCCTGTTATGAAAAATACATTTTGAGATGGTAAAAAAAAGATAGCAGGACAGTTTACCTGGCCTATTCTTTAGGAAATTTCTCTGTACTACAGAGCCTTACTTTCCTAAGGCTTGTTTCCAATTTGGTTTGAAAGAGGTAGCAGTTCATGCAAAGAGAACATGAAAAATTAATTAACTGCAGACTAACAAAAAGTCTATAAAAGTTCATAATCTCTTGCTGGGTAAATTAAATTAAAGCATCCTATGGGTATTTCCCCTGTCAGTTTATGAGTTTATAAAGAAAACCCACGGTCCTGGAAGAATTGACAGAGGCAAAAAATACCGTGCTAAAGCAAAGTGAGATGGCACAAATGCGACTTGCTGTAGTGAGTTTCAGATTCCTGTTGCACTGTCCGTTCCCTTGCTTTCATAGCTGGCTAAATAAGAACACCTCTTTTGTAGCTACAAAAGCAGCCTTCAAGCAGCCACTCTTTCTTGAAAGAGGCAGCAAGTCTCAAAACATTTAAGGCAATGTGCTTTGCAGAAGGAACCCAATAAAGGCCCATTTCTGCCAGTGACCCGTCCTTCACGCTGCAGTGCACATGGACAACCTTTGGCTGCACAAGCAGCTCTGGGCTCCCCAGTGCTGCAGAACTGAAGGCCGAGCCAAGTGTTCTGAATTAATACTGAATATCTTGCCTTTGGCTACCTTTCACAGACACATGCCTCTTGTTTACAAGCTATGACACTAGTTTTAAATGACAGCCAAAACACAAAGTTCTGTATTTACGGCACTTTTCCTATAAAACAGAAAAGCAGTTGTGAGGAGCTCAGTGCTCTGAAGCAGGACTGTGCCCATGTGTGTGCAGAGCACAGCTGGCTGCAGGCAGGAGCTTTAGGCAGCGGGATCTCTGTGAGGTGACAGGGTGCACACGTGGGGGTGTGCCCAGCACAGCTGCTGCACAGCTGGGCACCCCTGTCCTTACAGCAGCGACCCAGGCTCAGACAGTCACTGACGAATACCGGGCCTCTAAAAGACTCCTGAGGCCCAGAGAAGGCAAACATTCTAACAGTGGCCATACAAATCTGAAAAAGATAATGACACAATGCACTGGTAGAAAGTTTGAATATTTGACACTGCTGCAGTCTGATGTGAAAGTGCCCGGAGAATGAACAAAAAAGGGAGGATACATTTAGACAGCACCTTTTGGAGCTCAATATAAACACGCTGCCTCCTTTCACATCTGCCCTGCCCTCCAGCCTGCTGTTCCTAAGGTAAGACCCCCCACCCCCCCAGTGACTGCCTGGTACTGTCACACACATGCAAGCCCAAAGACTGCTGCAGATGTTGTATCTGCAGAAAACAATAGCAACCCTTGCCAGTTTGAAGCCTGGTAAGAGGTTGTCAGAAGTTAAGCACGATTCTGTCTTAACCGATTGGTGTCACATATACACTGCACAGGAGCTCTTCTGGAGAGCTCTCCTTACACACAACCCCTCCCCTAACAATAGGAATCTAACACAAATCAATGTGAATTACTCCTTTTTAATTGAAGTTTTAAAAATTATATATTTAAATATAAATATATTTAATTTTTTTTTCATGGTAAGAAACAGCAAACTTATTTTAAGAGGTAGTTTTTTGTTCCCCAAACATGTGATTACTTTTTTGTTTAGCATGAGCAGTCCAACTACATGCTCATTGTTAGGATGTGATAAACAACCCTCACGAGTATATAGTAAAACTATTCTTAATTTCTATGAAAATCCAATAAAAGACCAAAGCTTACCAACTTCTGTTGCAGATATGCATTCTGACTACCTCAGACTGTCCAATGGCTCCTATGGGAGGTGACCAAGACTCAGGTACAAAAACAGCTCCACTGTTATCAGCAAAACTCATGCTTTATAGCCATGGCAGGAATCTATCTGTATACACCAAACCAGACTTAAAGAATACACTGAATAGGTAGAATAGTTCTCTAGGTTTTACACCTACAGATTCATTCCAATAAGCTTAATTTATTTGTATTCAGATTAATTTTCGGTTTCCTTGAGGGGTTTTCAGAGCAGTCCTTCCTGATAGCTGCCACAACTATAAAACTAGTTGTCCATGATAAAATAACACCCCTTTCTCTTAAAACAGGATTGAATTGAAGCACCAATGAACACAATGAGAACCTGCACTCTTCCATTTCCATTTCGGTCACATTTTGACCTGAAGTCCCATGCAGCCATTTTTTCAACAGATTATGGTGCATTCTCTATACATGCCTTCATCAGTACAAAGTCTGAGCTAGTTGCTTGGTATCTTTGATTTTTCAAAAACAAAGGATCACACATACAAACCAAGAGTAGCACTTAATTCCATCATAATTCTTTAGCACTCTCAAATCCACACACACAAAGCAGTACAAAGTATGCTGGCCCCACAGCTCACTGCTATGCTGTACTTCAGAAAGTCTGTGCCTACAGACCAGAGTAGCAAGGTCATTGGAAAAGTTCTAACCCTTCAACCAAAAGACAAGCGAAACAAAAAACATGTCAAAAGTTATGGGTATATCAGAGCCGTTCTTGCTATTAATTTAAATAAAATGCAATGCCTTTGTGTATATACCTCTGTGCTTACTCATCACCTGCTCTCACACTGCAGAGGCAAATTCTGAGCTCCTTGCTCACAGAGGGATGCCAACCTCTCTCACCCTTCACTGGAGACTATATGTTTATACATACTATACAGAAATTTATCAAAAGCCCATAATCAAGGAGCTTTGCTAGGCAGATTTTTTTGGGGGTGGGGTTGGGGGTGTTGTTAAACAAAACACTGCAGCAGGATCAGTTTTATTATGGGCTTTCAGGAAACTTTCTGCATTGTGAGTTTTCAGCATTTTGTGAAAAACTGCTTTCCCCACTTACTAGCATGGTTTAAATCTGGGCAGTTGTTACTACCACAAGCCAGGGCTCCATGCCATCTATGCCCATTAAACAATGGAAATTACATTTATGGGCATTACACATGTATGCCACCAAACCAAACAAGCTTCCAGTCTCTTGAAAACAAACAAACCCCACAGGCTTCTATACCAGCACAGTCCCACATAAGAACATGGGACTAGGGAACCAGATTAGTAAACTTTCTTATTTTAGCAAGACTGACATAGTCACATAAATATTATTGCAATAGCTTATGTCTGAAATACCTTTTCAAAACTGCCTAGAACCCTGAATATGTCAATTATTAAGAAAAAATGAAAGTGTATATAAAAAATATAACTGAAAGACACACAAGCCCCCTCTCATGATCCTGCATTCTCAGCAAACATCTGAAGTGCTATAAAAAAACTTCAGTGTGCTGCTGGAAGAAATAAAAACAAAGCAGTGCTGATAGCAGCAGCACTAACAGGACGGCAAGGGATGTCCAGGGAAAAGGGCTGCAACAGTTCCTTCTGGCACAGGCTCTGGATGTCCTCCAAGGGCAGCAGGTTATCTTTCATGTAGCTAATTTCACAGCATTATATACTATACAGTAAGTTTTGCATCCGCATGTATGTAAGATCCGCATACATCTTTGTTATAGTTTCAACACTTTGTTGGAATTCCTTCCAAAAAGCTTGGAGCCAATGCCTTAGTGTCTGCAAAGATGGTTAACAAGGGACACAATTAATATTCATATCCTGATGTTAACAACTTAGCCAGAGCCTTTTGTTCTGGTCTCTCCCCAGGTCATGAGGGGGAGGGAGGATGGCTTGGGGAGCGGGGGGGAAGTGGCCAGGGTTTCTGCGGGGTTTTTTTGTGTGCAGTCTCAGGAAGCTCAGTGCTTTTGATGGAGTGAGCGAGGCGGAGGCACACCGGTTTTGGCATCACTGGATAGCCAGGACTGTGTCTCCTCCTCCCTAACTCAACCGTTCATCCGTGGACAGCCATGGACACTGCAGGAACTGCCGTGAAGGAGAGAGAGAGCACACACACACACGCCCGTTTTCTGCACTACGGAGACGGGGTTTCTGCTGCTTTCACCATCGATGCCACGGGAGCTGACCTGGTGACTGTGCTTCTGCCATCTCCCCTGAAAGGGAGGTTAACCAGTTGGGGCGCGACATCACTACCTGCTGTCCATAAATATTACTGCATTCCCCTTTTTTTGGGAGGGTAGTCAAAAGACCTTTTAACTTTTGCCTTGTCATTTAAAGGGTTTATTACAAATTGTTGTTTGGATCTTTCTGGATATATATATGTGTATTGTGGTTAAGAACTGTTATCCTTTTCATATATATATATACTTCTCTAATTAAAGTTCTCTTTTCTAAATTTAAAGAGAGGGATTGTTTCTTTCTCTCTCTTGGCCAACATAGATATCTTAGTTCTCCCCTGAACTATGACAACCTTGTGCCTTGCCACAGCTTTTCACCAGGACAAACTGAAAACAGTTAACACAAACCTTAATTTTAAGGCAACTATTCCCTGAGCACTAAGCTGACTTCTCTGATGTACTACTCTACTCTTACTTCAGTAAACAAATATGTAAATTTGTCACCAATTTAGTTAATTCTACCATTACTTTTTTTTTGCAATGTGAAATATCTGGTCATTAATTCAGGAAGGAAAAATGTTAGGTATAATTAGGAGGAAATCACTGCAGCCAGCTCCATTGTTACACCATCCATACAGGAAGGTCATTATCAGTCTCTGTATTGTGAATACTCCTTCTAGCAACCAAGTTTCCTCTCATCTTCTTTCCACGAAGAATTTTCATTGCCAAGTTTCACTCTGGCAAGGTTACCTCAAAGTCATCTAAGCCTTTGGTAAGGCTTTTAAGTATGTGTGGACCACATATCAGTATCACCACTGGTAATCTAAAGCCAAGATATGAAAGAACCAGATGTCATTTTCCTTAAATTCTACAGCCTGTTTCTCACTTAGGTCTTTTCCCAGATTCTAAGCCCAAAAACTGGAAGGAGGAAGGGTGGAAGTAGGTCATAATTTCTGAGAAGACATTGCTTTTAATATAATTTAGAAACTAATACCTTCACCAACATGTTTTAAGCCTGCATTTACCTTAACAGACTGTAATATATAGTGTTTTCACAATCTGTGCTCAGCAACTTTTGCATAAAATGGACAAGTGTTGCAGAATACTGTATTGTTGCTGAATATTTGAATAACAAAAACTTTTGACTATTTTAAAAGAAAATGCAATGTGCACTCAACACCCAAGTAAAGAGTTAGTGTCCTTAGTCACTAATAATAGACTGCAGTTTATTTCTTTAGGGATATTTTTTTTTAGTTGTCCAGCTAATTGCTATTAAAGTCACCAAAGTACCCTCAAACATGTCAATAGTTCGCATTAGGGTAACACACAGAGAATTGCAGGTTTTCCCAGTGGTAATGATTTGCTGCAACAGATACATTATGCACACAGAGAAGTTCCAATGTTCAACTGTACTGAAGAGAACTAATTTTCAAGTTTTATGTGAGCTAAAGTGATCCCAGTAGTTTGTATATCTGCCTGTCCTAGTTCAGCAGGAGGGACCAGTTATCACTGTGTGGGAGTGATTAAAGCTGTGTATTCTACACCCTCTATTCATTCCCCAAGAACAATGGACCATTTGCAGTATCTGCCCAGGAAGTTGTTAGCACCTCCACACCCGGCCTGAGGGGGTGTGGGTGCTAACGGGCCATCAACAGCTCAACCATACCTCATGACTCATAGAGTTGATCACCCATTGTGTGAGTCCCCGCCCTGGGGGAGGGACTGGGTGCTCCCTGAGGGTACATAAACGGGGCACAGAAGGCCTTGAGCAGCTCGTCAGATCCAAAGGAGCAGCAGGACGTCGACAGGAGGAAACCACTACTCTCGATCAGAATACGACCATCACTCCTGACCAGACCTCAGCCATCATCTGCACCAACAGGTCAGAGAGCCCAGCCGGGCGGGCGCGACAGCGCCACCTGCTGTCTGTGGACATAATCACATTTCCCTTTTGGGGAAGTAGCCAAGAGGACCTTTTAGACTGTTTTGCCTTGTCATTTGGGGGTGGAGGGGTTTGCTGCAGACTGTTATTGTATATATACATATGTGTTGTGGTTAAGAACTGTTATCTTTTCCTTACATATATTTTTCGTAATTAAAGTTCTGTTCTCTAAATTTAAAACAGAGGGATTATTTATTGGCCAACATAGATATTTTAGTTCTCCTTTGAACTGAGACACTGCCCAACTCCTCTCTTTTCCAGTCTTTGTGTATCATTAGAGCTTCTGCCAGCCATCACATCCACATCCTTACACTAACTCCAGAATAGCAACAATGCTCAGCAAGTTCTGCCATGATAACAGAGTCCTAAACACAGAAAAGTACTGCAGCACTTATGTTTTACAGGAACTGTTACACCTCTGAGACACTCCTCACTCCTCCCCGTTCTTTTATTTTATTTGTCCCCAGGTGAACAGAAGTCCCATCCCTCATCTCTGTCATTCATCCATCTGGCTGCCTCCCCATCCTCATAAACTGAACAGATATACAGGACATCAGGTTAGAACAGAAATACAAGGAAGTGCCACAAAATAGAGCAAGCTGTTCTAGACAATGAAAACACCTGATACTGTTGGTTTCACAGTGGTCTGCCTGATACGTATAATCCAAAACCTGATATGTATACATGACACTGACATGTATAAGCCAAAACTAGATCCAGCTACTGGAAGTTGCAAAGTACTCCTGACTTGCGAAGTTCTCCACAGAGAAGTCACAATACAAAAAAAACCGCAACCAAAACACAAACCAACGAACCAAAAAAAAAACCACAGCCAGCCCCACCAAAAACAAAAAAAAAACCCTCCCAAAAAAACCCCCAACAAAACCAAAACCCAGCAGAACATGAAGGTGTAGACACAGAACAGTGCAGAACCCTAACCACGAAGAGAGGACCTAATTCCCTCATACAACAGTGTAAGATCTTTTACCACTTTCATGGAATACACAGAACAGATGACCTGTCGAGGTCCAATTATGTAGTACAAATCATAGTTATTCCCTTGTCAGCACCAGTGACAGATAGCAACCTGCCTTACTGGCAGCCTCTCCAGGCTGAGGGAACAGTTGGACATTGTCTCCACGCTTCCACTGTCACTCTGTCAATGTTGGAGGACTGATAGGCAGTTAGTGCTAATAAATTTCAATGGGAAACTTCATATACATTATCACAGGGCAGATCAGAGCGATTTCAGAGTCAGCATTAGTAAATTAGCAACTGATGAAGTTCACTTAAAATCTGTTCTTGTCATTCTAGCATGAAGTGTGCTTTCTGGTCTCTTCCCCAGTGCATGTGGTGGCAATAGTAGTCACACAGCAGGATGCAAAAGTAAGCATTTCTCTTTGGTCACTTTTAATCTCCTTCATCACTCCTGCAAGTGTGCATTTGTAGACAGAGGTTCTGGTTTGGAGCTGTTCTCTACATTGTACACAGTAAAAACTGTTACTACTTAAGTCCCTGACAGACAGCTGTATGCACTAAATCCCCATTTCACAGCAATTTGAAGTGATCTGTGTTCCAAGTTTAACTAAGGTAACTAGCATAGCCCCACTACTTCCCACCAAAACATCCTTTACTCTGTCAAAACTGCATTACAAATTCAGTGATTAGCATCATTACTTTAGCATCACCAGAACAACAGGTATAGAGCTGAGCAGTCCACAGAATTCAAGCTCATAGAAAAATCCAAGAAATAACATTAACATCTACATGTGTGTGCACAAACAGCCAGTCTCATACTACTAAGTGTATTTATTCTCAGACACTTGTTCACAAGATCCTAATACACAGTTCAGTGGAAATCATTTTACCTATTCATTTGACCTTGCCGGTGGATGGAGTGAATAGCCAGAGTCCCGTATCTACTCAGACCATGGCTAGCACTCAGTGAGGCTTCTACAAACACTTTCCTCAAGTGACTTAGATACTAAGAACACATTTTTCAGACATGCTTAACAACATCCATTCTCCAAACCTGTATGACTGCTTTCTGTCACCTGGTCCAGGTTTTATAGCAGAGATTCTTCAACCAGACCCTAAACATTGATTTGCTTCACTTAACCCAGGCTGGCAGGAACAGATTACTTTCACAACCGTAATTGTGTGTGTATGTATTTCTGAATACTTATTACTACTTTTCTTGAAAAAAAGAAAAACAATAAAAAAGATTTTTACCAAGAACAGGAATCAGGAAGAGAACAGTAATTCTGTACCTGCTGAGTGTCCAACACTGAAGACATTTGTTAAACATTAAGATTTAATATTGACATTTTTAAACTTATGTATGATTTGCAGGGCCAAAGCTGGCCAGTACACCACTGAGACAAACAGGAAGAATTGAGAGGGGCAGTATTTGAAGTTTGCACTAAACAGGCAATAGAGAACAATAATAAAATCTTGCAAGTGAACTTACCTGCTGCAGAGCCTAGCCTATATAAAATATGCAGGGAAGGCAACCTCTTGGAAGGATAAAAATTTCCAAACCACTAGTGTTTTAAAATAAGAAAATGTGTTATTTTAGCCCCATTATTCTGAATGGCCATGTTTTAACCCAAAAGCATTGGGTTTTTGGTTAATTAATGCGAAGGAAGATGTGCACATGGTTTGAATTAGACACTTTGATAAATATTCCTACAGGCAGACAGCAAGAAACAATTTCTTCAACAGGCTACTTTGCAGTAGAGAATTGCCACATTTTTCAACAGCATCAAGTTTCTCATTTCATTTATGAAATTACAACAAAGCTAAAGCTGTGGGTTTTCTTCCCCTTTTGATAGAAAGGAAAAACCCTAAATGCTTTAAAGAAGTGAAGATCAGGGAGATGTTATCTGGACAGCTCCAGTAAAACCAGCTCAGGACAGTTACACTTCACAGCATGTTACACTCAGGATGTCCAAGACACAGAACATACCACTGCAAATAGTCCATGCAGTGATAATTCCAGGGCACCTCAAGTCCCACTAACCGGCTCCTTTTATAGTGTTCCACATAGTCCTCATTTTGGCTGGGATAGACCTAATTATCTTCCTAGCATATGGTACTGAGCTATGTTTTGAATTTCATGACATTAATGCTAACATTGATGTTTTTGTTGTTGATAAGCAGTGTTTAGCCTACATCAAGGACTTTTCAGTGTCTCATGTTCTGCTAATGAGTGAGATTAGCCATGAGAAGCAGCAATAGTAGTGAATGCATCTTCTGGGGTAAGTCAGGCCCAAGAAACAAAACCTACTTGTCAACAGAAATACAGAAAGGAAACATCAGGGTTATGTGCTGTTTCCCAGCATTATTTAAAAATATTTTCCAGAATTTATTTTCCCTTGTAGAAGAATGGCAGGTTACTAGTTAGCCATGGAATATTCCAAACAGATAACGGAATTCTGTAGGAATATCTTGAAAACTGTACAAATAGACTGTGTAAATCTACATGCTAGAACACTACCAAAGTATTCGGAAGAATAGGTAAAATAGTAAACTAGCACCAACATAATGATTCAAGAGATAAGTTTACCACATCTACTTGTATGGAGTCATTTCAATGGATCCACAGCATTTCAGAAGCCTTGTTGCAGACAACTTCAACTGACTTCACAAAAAAAGCTCTGCTACACGTATGAACACATGGCAGAATCCAGCTGTCTACTTACACCAAAAAATAAAATCAAAATTGATTGTCACATTCACATAAATGCATTTCAGAAACAATGAGGTACTACAATCATCTTTATTATTTTAAAAACAGTTTTATTCTGTATACTTAGAAACGTGTAATTTTAATAACTGCAGAGAAAAAAATCAGCCACACCTGAATAGCTAATAACTCATTAACAGAATGCAGTGGTATATTATCTAAACAGTAGTAGTGCCATTGTGCCATAATAAATTGTCTATTAGTAAAAAAATACATTTCAGGGCACATAGTACAGCATCCTTATGACAAATTACAGTAGGGATACTTTTCAAGAATTTAATCAAAGTAGAGAATTCCGAGTTATATTCTTTAAATGCAGCACTTTAAAAGGTAACAACTTTGTGCATTTTTAAAAAATGTCCTCATTCATATATTGTAGAAATGCTGCTTTATTGCTGCAGATGTCAAAGTTCAAGGCTCAAAAGGTATGAGAATACAAAGATATCCTTAAGAAACTGTGTTTGTTTTTATATATATTTATATATATAAAAAGGTAAAGCTTAAAAAAGTTAATTTACAAACCAAAAACAAAAGTGGTATGCACGCATTATATACAGGCGGTCTATAACATCTATAAATTTTCAAATGCATAGCAGAAAACATACCATCATTTTCTTCTGGTTCTCTTCTGGCTGATGAACACAAACAGTATTCATCCTCTAAACCAAATCCACAATTTTTTGTTGTTCCCCACCCACCCCAGTCTCTCATGATGTATTATCTAGGTAAGCACAAAAGCCATACAAATTTAATACAGAGAACTATGAGAGCTAAGACTATTAAAAACATGAGGGTAAGGCATCCCTGCTGGTTAATAGGTCTGTAATAATGTGGTTAATTTACAAATCCACAGAGGCAACTGAACCATAGTCATCCCACATGCTTTCCCCCACCCCCCTAGTTCTCAGCACAATGTTTCCATATACATTAGGTAGATGTGTTTTCATTACCTCTCAGTAGAGGAAAACATCTAAACTGTGCTACCCCAAGCTGACTGCCATTTCACTGGACATGTACACCAGAAATTTTTTAAAAACTAGAGACCAAAATGCAGTCTTGTGAGTTAAAAACAGTCATAAAAACGCAGGCCAAAAATCTGTGTTTTCGATACTTGAGTATGAACCAAATTTTGTTCCTTTGTATAATTTCACTCAGATAACAAAAAAATACTAGTAGTGTCCTTTAACAAGTAAAAAAGAAAAAAAACCCCAAACCAACCAAACAAAAAGAAACCCCACACAAGAACAACCAAACCAAAGCATACAGAACCTGCAAACCCCCTCCTTGTTCCCACTGTACACTCCCTGCTTGTGGCATGTATTGTGACCATGGTTCAAAGAGTGTACTTGCTAAATCATTGTTAGTTAAAGGAAGATGCTTAAACACTTAGATCCATTATCGCTTATAGAACAGTTAATACTTGATAGAGTGGTTCAGTTTATAGGTAAGGTCCATCTCAGTTTCACATTATTTACTCAGTCAGCTAACTTAATATTTAGAAGTGGTCAATTAGGACTGAGACACAGTTTGCTCCAACAAGATAGTTTGGATCCCCGGGAAGAGACTTGTTCTGCCAGGTTTTGGGGTCACCTGTGGGAGGAAAACACAATGCTGGTGTTTAGTATCCGCTGTCACACAGTGTACATCTTGAAACAACCAAGCTTTTGGACAGGAGCTTTTAACTTCTGAAGCAACACCTGTTTTGGGTTTGTGGTTGGTTTTTTTTTTAAGCTTGCAGTTTGCATGTTATTAATTAAAAAAAATCAATTTATCTTCATATAACATAGGACAGATCAGTTATTCAAAACAGATGCTGTGGCACTCAGGAGTTGGTAAGTGTAACTCATTCTACTCTACAGCACCAACATAGTGCTTTCCATTGGAGAACCGTTAACAGTGCATCAGGTGTTCACTGGCTCTTTCCTAAATTGTCAGTGGAAAAAAATATGACATTTTAAAAGTTAATGTGGGTAGGATGCATTTGAAGTGTCTTGGAACAGTTCTGAACATAGATGAGGCAAATCAGACGTCATGTTGCAACTAAGCACTATGACACATTGGGAGCTTTATTTTCTATGATGAAAATTATTGTAGACAGGACTGTAGTCATTTTGCAGCTACATTCAGTAGACTTTTTTAAAAGCCTGAAATACTGACATTCTAAAAGGGATTCCAGTTAACAGGTACATAAAAATCTTTACAACAGATCTTATAGACTTGTGGTCAAAAGTTCTGGGTAACAATATGTTACAAGGGAATGTCATCAGATGCCATCTCACCATCTCCACAAAGGTTATGTTCCATCTGCATAGCCAATTGTCTCTTTTTAAAGGAGACAGTATTCTTCATTTACCCACCTAAAATCACTACAAAGTGCTGTCACTACACAAAAAGTCTCATCATCCCACTATGGCAGAAAGTGAAAAGTACACTGAAGTTGCTTAAGTCTTTTCAGATAAATGATATTAAATAGCTTGGCCAAAACAGATCTGCCTCGAGAAATGTGTCACAAGTTACAGAACCCAGTCACATAGACTGCAAACAGCTGAGACCACTGCATTAAGTGAAAATGATACAAATTCCATGTAATTTTCTTGAAGAACTCATGAAGACAAAATGAAGTACACAATGCACTGAGCGATGGCAACATCTGATGTAGGGACAAAGATTAGGGCTGGTGTATAGTTAGAGAATGCAAACAAATTTACTGCAACCAGCTGAGACTACTTATTTCAGTCAAAACCCTCAATAATGCTAGAGATTTTTTCTTTTTATAGATTCAGGGAATTCCATTCAAAACTCATACAATGAAATACATTAGAAGGGCTGAAGAGGACTGTAGGACAGTCAGATCCTAGTCTTGCACATGAAACAGGCAGACTTTTTTCCACCCTTTTCTCCTAAATACCTAGTAAGGATGAGACTGTAGCCAGTGCAACCTCTAGCTCTCGAGGATGTTTTTACCATATTTACATAAAACTGCTTTGAAGAGGAAAATAAAAAAGAGATCCCTCTGTATTTTTTACATTCTAATAGGTGTAGCCATAAAAGGCAACTTTTTTCCTTGGTCAGCTTTCACACCAGGATCATTCAAGCTTTTCAAGGCATTTAACAGTAAATATCAATGTATGAGACTTAAATGTGGCAGAAAGGATGTTAGTAAGTGCAAATGAATGTCACTTTTAGGACAGAAAATGATACATTGAGAAAAGATGAGGCAGAGCAGACGACTGAAGAGAGAAAAACCCCGAATTGCATAAACTGTTATAATAAAGCCACCTCAAGAATCAGAGTCCCATAACCAACTAATTTAGAAAGAGAGAAAACAATTATTTATTTAAGACACAGTATGGTCTACTTACATATTATAAGACAGAATTGCCTAATTTTAAAGTTTGTCTCAAAAGAGCAATGTTATGATATACATCCCATTTCAGATTAACAGAATGTGGTGTTATATTTACAGTACAGAAGGTGTTAGGGTTTAAATATACACGCTCTTGCTTTCACCCACACATGCACACACACACACACATTCCACTCTGGAAAGGGAGAAAAGAGTCTCAGTAACTTCAGTTATTGTTTAGACCAGTTGAGTCCTCTCCCTTCACTTCAAGTAAGTTCATGAACAGGTGCTATTAAGTTACAAAGGAAGTGCTGTCATTTTTGTACATCGTTGTCGTATCTTTTGGGACCCTATCACTTGTGAGTCCACGTTTTAACACTGCCATGTATACACACATTGTTAAATAGATGCATGCAACACATGCATATCATAGCTTATAAAAAACAACTAAAAATTATTGCTGTTAATACCTCTAGATTATTGAACCCCCGTGAAGGGGAGAGATGCTTTAATCTTTCAAAGCATCAATGCTTTGGTGTTGACAGTGATAGATACATTAGTGACAGAAGATATGCATACATGGTGGCTTAAATGTTGTATACAGAAGTACATCATTCACTCAGTACTTACATCAAATGTGCATGTTAATGGCTTAAACATTCCACATAAATTTTGAAAGCAGCTGAATAAAACCTTTAGACTTTTTCCCCAGATGTGCAAACATTCCTTTTGAAATCTCTGTAATCTCACAGCCGTTTCATGAAATTGCTTGAAATTTGCCCAAAATTCTCAATTAGGCTCCTCACTGACAATTTCAGCCCATACATTCTCTCCCTCATCCCAGAAAGCCACAGTGAGGTAAAAATGAACAGGTAAATAAAATTGCAACCTAGTTGCAACTTTTACTATCAACCAGAGACTTCTGGATAAAAGGCAGTAGAGGAGAAATAGGTAGGAGCAAGCAAGAAAAGTCTTGTGGAAAAACCAGCTACATTAGAATAAATTGTAAATGCTTTTACTGAACACTATAGTTTTCTTAAATGACCCAATTGTTAGCATCAACTTGCACACATGGAAACAGTTAACAAGTGTTAAATCATGATTTATGAGCATGCAGATTGTTAAGATTTGCCAGAGTTCTATATGGTTAATTAAGCAACAGACAAACACCAGTTATGTTACAAAGGCCAATCAGAGGTACATATTCATTTCCTCTCAATTTTAGTGCGACTATCGTTTCAAGTGTATTCAGCTGTAGCAGTCCTCAAGAAAGAAGACAGAATAGAAAAATACGGTATTTAATAGACTAGAGATATTACTCTTCTTCTATCATGGTTTTAGCTATGAATTTGCACCATGAGTAAATGTAAGAAAGACATTTGTAATGAAAGTGAAATGGGAGAGTTTGACACAAATACAATGATTGAGCTTATATATTACACAGCATCACCTTTAGCCAAAATAACTTAAATTATACGATAGCACCCAAAAGCCCCAAAAGGACAGAGGGAGGACAGCATACCCGACGAGGAGTCGGAGGATTTTAGAGCAAAAGACCAACCATCAGGGGTCATAGACGCACAGTGTGGCAGGCGCAGCTCCACTGGCTTCAGGAATTTGAGTCCATGAGGCCCACACATTACCAGGGGGCTAAGAAGTGTTTCACCTACAGTTAAGAGAAAGAAAAATCTGTTACTGACTTCTTTTTAAAATAGGTTCAAAGTATAACATAATTACATTGCAGAGCTACTCAGCAACCCAGCTGGCAGGAGAAGATCAGCATTTGGATCTGTCACTAAAGAAAACCACTTTGTAATATAATATCATTTCTCACACTCAAGTGATGCTACAATCTCAAAATGAAAAAGGATAAACCGTGATAATTAAATCATGTTGGGAATTCTTTTTTGCCAGAAATTTCTAAGCAGGTGCATCAAAATAAACAAATCCCCAAATCACTAAGAGCCTTATTTATGGTTTTCTTTGTGCTCTTTATGCTGAATGAAGTCTTCAGCAGCTCCAGAGACTTATGATCATCATCCCAACAGTCTAAGTATACAAACATACAAAAGTATACAGACATACAGGTCTATTTTCAAATAAAAACCATAAATGCTAATGTAACATTAGTCAGGTGAGGATTATGCTATGTTTAGTTTATATAGATCTAAAATAACTTGCCAATTGCAAATAGTAATTTGATAACTTTGTAGTTACAGGAACACCTTGAGTTAACTGACTTGATGAAATCAGAAATCTGGCAAATTAAAAAACACAGGTACACTGGAATATGAAAGAGACTATCAAAAAACTGCTCAACTGATAGATACACTATTCAACCCTTATTAACATGAGAGTCAGGAATAGACTTGCATTTATATAAAAGAATTTTTTTAAACAGTGAAGCTGTTTCCGTAGACAAACTGGGAAAAAAAAAAGCTGAGTGTTGAAAACTGTTGAAGTACAGTCCAAGTATTTAACTTGAGTCAAATCAGTTTAAATCATGTGCTTTGCAATTCTTTTGGTCTTAACTGTGAGATGACAAAATATTTATATTCAATGTGTCTAGAATAAATCCCTGGAAATCTACAATTTCAAAGAATCTTAGTGCACTAGAAAAATTTTAAGTTATACTTCAGTCTACAAATATTCTCATGTTCTAATTCAGGGCCTCCATCTTGCTTGCAACTGCCAGTATTAAGCAGAATATTGCTTCCCTTACATGTCTTGTGAGATGTATACTCAGTATCTTCATGCATAAATCTATGCTATACATTGAAGCATATTAAGGTTATTTCCATATTCTATTTTGTTGTTGTTAGAAAAAATTGTATTAAATAAAAGAACAGTGTACAGTGCCAGCTCTTACCTTTCTCTTTATCCAAAGGTGGAAGTATACTGTTGTCTCTGCAGACTTTGAAATATATTTCTTGTTCTATTCCCTCTGGAATGGCTCCTTGTGGTATAATAATACTAACTCCAGTCTCTATGGAGCTCAATACACCACCATTGCTGTTAAAGACGCCTCTTGCTGTGGCTACAACAGTGTGTCCATCTTCCTCCTCCTCATCCTCAAGTGCTGAAGGGCTGAAGAGACAGAAAAGCCAGGCACTTTTACCAATATTTCCTTCCTGATAGTCAGGAGCATGCTTCCCTCTAGCATTTTAGCAGAGCAGTCTTTGGTAGGCCAGCACTGACTTTTAGGAAAACTGTAATAACCCACACTTGAACTACTTTCATCTCGGTTGTTTTGCACAATCAAGTTTTATCATGGCAAAAAATTTTCACTGAAAAACTGCAACAAAACACAAACAAACAAAAACACCCCACTCCAACAAAACTCCCAAAATAAACACCCTCCCCTCCCCAAAAACCAAACCACCACAAAAGCCCACAAACTCTGAGAACATTCAGAAAGTAATTAAAGCGAGTTCAGACCACCTGAACCTTGTGTTTTCAAATACCTGCTCCTGGGATTATACAGAAAAAGCTTACCCCAGCTACACACTTCAGCTTCACATAACTAAATGTGATTAACATATCAAAATGTATTTTTTGCCTCAGAACTCCATTCTGCCCTTAATACCATAAGAAGTAATAATTCCTGTTAAGGTCACAACAAACCCTTCTACTCATCTATACGCTGAAAACAAAGCTTGTAAAAAATTTACAAAATTTTTTCCACATTTCCAGGTTGTAACTAAAGAGAAACATGTGACATCAATGGCTAGTCTGAGTAGATTCCAGAACAGTTTCTAAAGAATTTCACTCAAAGAACCACTAATTTTGAAATTTTTAGCACCCTACAGAACTATATAGCATAAAATGTTTTTCAGGTCCTTTAGAACAAATAGTAGAATTTCAAGTCTGGTTCATGTATTATTACTATTTTGAAATACAAGTTTAATAAAACTGTTCTGCAAATATTAGTGAAAAGCATTCAACTCGTCAGCAAATAGCTGAAGATTGTAATAGCATCTGTTGCTCTTGACATACTTCTTACAGTTAAAGCATATTAGGCAAGCATGAGCTGCTTTTAAGCAGCTGTTGGTTTGTCTCATAGTAAAGAGAACCAACATGAAACCACCAAATTTACCTTCTCTTTTTCCAAATATTTTTGATGTACCCCTTATACATATGTACCACAAGATTTCTAAGCACACAGAACAAATACAATTTGGTGTAATTTCACCTTCTAGAAACAAAGTGAGAGGATAAATGACTTTCTACCAGAAGATTTATAACTGCAGTATGAGAAATTGGAAATAAAAGCCAAGCGCATTTTCTAATAACAGAATGCAAAATGGTACAGAGACACAGGACATACTTTATCCAAATGCTCTTCAATGCCTTTTGGCAGAATTTTAGAATCATAGCATCAACCTTTCAACTATAATATCAACAGAACCTGGAAGCACATTAAAAAAGCTGTATTTTTCACAGATGATCTCCTACAGACGTACTAATGGAAAGAAAAAGAGCAGCAGCTCACCTTACAGGAATGGCTTTAGGCACAGCATTAACATTATTTGGTTGATATTTAGGCTTGTCGACCTGTACAGCATAGGTATCCATTCCACTCTCAAACTCAGGAGGCTGTGAAGAGCTGTGTGCTTTCAGAATTGGTTGAGGAGAATTTGAAGATTTTGATGGCAACTCTGGTTTATGCTGAGCTTCATTTGGCAAGAGATTATGGTTGAATTTAGGACTCTCAAACTTGCGCTCAAAGGGCCTCGCAGCACTAGTGTAAGGTTTGGTTGTGAAACGGTTATAAGAAGGAGTGACTGTTTTCTGAATCTGTTCAGTTCCATTAATGGGGCCTTTGTCAGGGAAGCTTTTCTGAGGATAAAAAGTGGACTGCACAGTGTCCTCTCTAGAGGATCTGAAAACTGACGACTTATTCTGAGGTGGAGGAGGGTCAGACACAGAGTTAACTGCAATGCAAATAAAAATGCCAGTATTTGTCAGTAAATTTCTAGTCACATACACTGTGGTAATAAGAACATAGTTTAGTCAATTCTTAATCTACTAGGTAAAATATATACAGCTTGAGCTTGCTCTCTTAGATCATTTATCCTTCTATTTGCATTATGTATGTTCAGGCAAGTTACTAACATTTCATTAAACAGGTATGTTGGAGACAATGATATGACCTTCCAATAAAAAGGCTGGATTAGTTTATATCGTGATCAGAAAACCAGTGTTGACATACCATTGTGCACCTGCACAAACCAGAAAATTCAGCTGAACTGGGCAACCCTCTCGATGAGAAAGTGACAACTTTTTCTTCAGTTTTTAGAAGCCTAGTATTATTCATGTCTGAAGAATTCTGGTCCCATGAACAAAAAGGTATACTTTTCAAGTACTGAAAGTTTTGCTACATCTTTGTCGAGTCAACCGAGACGCTCACAGGTACCACTAATACCTGGAAGCCACGATTTCAGACAGGATCACAAAGTCATTTCGTAAAACTCAGTATCACTACAGGAAAAAAAACTATCTTCAGTAATAATGATTCCAAGTTTCAGTTAGAGAACAACATAATTACCAGTGAAGACATGCTGAAGCAACCCCACAGGCAGCTGACATGCAACAGCTGTTAGTTACCACAAGCACAGGTCAGCTTTTCAAGTGCTCACCTTCAGAAAGTGCAGGCTTGTGATGTGCTGGGAGAGACAGGACAGGACTGTTAAGTGACTGTGGCTGTGTGTACTGCACTGAAGGAGCAGGAGGAGGAGTTGTAACTTGAGCGATTGGCTCATAGCGTTTCTCACCAACAGGCCTATCCAGTGATTCACTATCAGTTGGTTTCCCCCTGTTGAAATAAAATTAAAAACCAAACATTTGATTATTGGGTTTTCCTTGTGGCTCCTGCCTTCACTGCTATTTTTTTTTTCTTCTATAATCATCTGATTTCCATCTCTTCCTATAAACACTTAAATTTTATTTTCTGGAATATCCTGTCTCAAGTATAAAAACACTTACTGATAAGCACAAGAGAGTAAGGACAACATTGACCTTTAGAAGATTAGTAACACAAACCAAGGCAAACAAAGGCAGATGACATTTCAGGTGTATTTGCATAACTGCCTACCACATCTTAACTTTTCAATTTCATTTGGAGTAATTTAAATGAAACAGTTTTCTCTAATTTAATGGGTCTTCAAAATAAAAATATAAATTCACTTCTTTTTTGGGGTAGATAGGTAGCTTTTGAGAAGTATAATTAGCCAATATGACAATGGATTTTAGTACAACTTTTCTAAATACACCTAGTATTTGAACAATGCCATCTTAATTAGAAAGGTAATCAGCTTAAGCTTCACTAGCTTTATGTGCATAGTGTATATAATGTTAAAATCTCATTTTCAAAACAGTTTTCTTATGCTAGAAGTATTTATCCACAAGTTTATTTCAGGAAATTACGGATTTCACAAATACCTGTAATTTTGCACTGTAATATCTTTATTGCACTTATTTTCAGAATTTTTGTTTTTGAAATTTTAAGTGCACATAATGCCTGTGATGAAATGTAACAGTGAGAGGACACCTGAAAACATCCTCACATCAACAGCGTCTTACCACTTGATGTTCCTTTTCAAGTAGTCATAGCTACTGTAAGAGCCAAGAAATCTAGGTGATGGCAAAGCAAACAGCAATAGAAGAATGAAAGAAAACAGTCATTCTATCTTGAGCATATTATTTCTTCACACTCTACATTAGTCCTAGCAGCTGGCATATGATAAAGTTGTTGAAACGAAGGGACACTATTCAGAGACATGTTACTGAACAGACCTTTAGCATACACGTGTACCATGATCACACACTGTATTTAATAGGAGAATTGGTCAGTGAATTAGGAGGTAGTCAAGATCTCACAGTGGCAGAGATTGAAAGTAAGAATGCGATTACAGTAAGCCATTTGTTACAATCTGTATAAATCAAGTTATTTAATACAGTGTTAGAAATGGGATTTATATTCTGTTCATTTCTTTCAATCTCTCACTTATAGTCCAATTTTCAACAGCTTCTTCAGTCATAAAATTCACAGAATGATGATGGTTTTGTATTGCACTGCAGATCATCTACGGAGGGTACATTTATAGCAACTGTTTCTACACAACTATCAGGTCTTCCAATAGCAGAGCCCACACCATAAAATGCTTCTGATTGCATTCAGCAATACGTTAAAGAACATCTTAAAACAACTCAATGAATACTAGGAGAGACCAGAAGACCATAAGTATACTGATGACTTCCCTTGATTTTTAACACTTACCTTGTTTATATATTGTAAGAAAATACATTTTACATGAGGACAACTTTTCCTCATTCCTTCAATTTCTGTATGCTCATAAATATGCAACAGGCAACAATTTTAGGCACCAACCATCTTACTGCTTCAAAAGAGTATGTTATAAAACTAAGAAAAGTACTGATCAGCTTCTGAAAGTCTGCTTGATGACCACATGAATGTGACGAACAATGAGACAAACAGCATTTGTATGAATATATTTCTAAAATCAGCATTTAAAAAAAAGAGATCATTTTAGATCTACTATAGAGCTGCCATTCCCACTGATTTTATCCTGAGACAGTCACTTGCCAACACAAGTTCCTGCACACTCACTCACTGTTGTCTCTATTACAGGTGGGAAGTAGCTGCTTCCGCAGGAAATTGCCCACCTGAAATCACTGCTTCCCAGAAGGAGACAGGAACCAGGGGAGGGCAGCCACGCAAAAGCACATGGGGAAAAAACCCAAACACACTCCACACCTCACCAGCCTTCTGGGGAACCAAAAATTTTGGAAGGGTAGTATATTTTGATGAAGGGAGGAAAGAGCAACACAAACACAACAAGCACAAAGTTGTGTTTAATATCAAGTCCATTCTGTCATAGGCTTCTGACCAAGGGGCAGAGACAGTCCCATCCACACTGCTCAATCTGTACCCAGCCCAAGTGATCCACAACACAATGCCCGCTTACCACTTGGGAGTGAAGTTCCCCTAATTACTATAGGCTGTTTTCTAAACTGTTTCACCCTTCATCTTTGTTACAAAACTGCTACTTTAATTTGAAAGGAAGCAGCAACCAACCACTAGAATGAACCAGTGGGCAACAGGCTATAAGCCTGTGGGTACAACAGCAACTGCACTGCTGATCTTCAATAAGCTCCAACTCTAACAGACACTCAGGAGTCTGGATGCTGCTGGGGAAGTTACCTCATTCTGCAGCACATGAAGCAAGAGCAACAGTGAACTAAGCAGGAACAAATCCACTACTCTCAGCCACAGGGATATTTGCCTCAAATTGCTTCAACTAGATCCACTGAACCATGTCCATTCACAAGTTCTATTATTTTCTCACATCAGAAGAAAAACTATCCCTTATTCTACAGTTCCTGAAAACTGTAACATGCAGATATGGCATTACTACAACAAGGCAGCTTTAGCAACAGCAAAAATTTCCTAAATTATGCAAATAAACCGCCAACAAATTAAAAGAGTAAAAAATTTGTAATGGGAAAAATACATACTGTCACCATACTTACACAGTGGCAAAGAACTTTACATAATTTAACATTTCACATTAATATTTAACACAAAAAAGTTGTAGTTATTGTTCATGAATAAATAAAATTTGTCCTCTGTACCCAGAATACATTATACAGATTATTCAAGAGCAAGAGACTGCATAATCAACAGTTCCTGTGTAATCCAAATTTAGTCCTGTTTATTTTTAGAAGAGTTTATTCACAGAATAGCAATTACCATAGAAATTCACAAGGAAAAAAAGATGAATAATGAGCAAGTAACAGGGTACAATGCGAAATCTGGTGAGAGTAGAGTCCTAGATATGAATGTTTTCTCAAGACAGCAGTTGGTTTGTGTTTCCACACAAGGACACTGCGGTATACAAGAGGCAGTACTGTCCAACTGAGCAGTGTTCTTGTTTATCTCTTTCCACTTACATTAATATTTTAGTATTTGTCTATTTGCACAGGACTGCCCTGGGTAAATTTTCTTTCCTATGTCTGTCCCTTCCTGTCAAAGGCTATGTTCTTTCAAAAAGCAAAACCACAACACATTTGTCCTTCCGATATATGAAATTGTCAGGCTTAAAACCCAGTATTATCTTATGCCTCTGTGGCAGGAATATGTACCTTCCCATACATACAGGCCCTGAAGTTATACCCTAACTCACAAAATGAAACCAGAGCCGAGCAGCCAAAGAACAGAGGTATCACAGCAGACAGAAATGGAAAGTGTAAGTATGGAACAATCTCTTTTGACCATTTCTGCAGCAAAAAATCAGTAATTGCGTATCTCCCTCATGCTTTTCAGTGTGCGTGACAACACTGCAGAATAACAAATGTACAATGGAAGCGTCCAACACTCTCCATCTGAGGAATTTCACAATTCTCACAATTACCTGAAGAAAGCTCATTCCACTTCTCCCAAAGCATGACTTGCATTTACAATGGCAACACAGTCAATGCCTACAGACCAAAATGCATCATCTATGGGTAACACTGGGTTTTGTATGCAAGAATGTAATCTTCCAAATTACTGCAACGAGGCCAGTCAAAACAGTTTTCATAGGTCTGTGACTATGATGCCCAGAGAGAAGGACAGCTATACCCTTATCTTTCCATCAAAAGACACTGGACAAGTGAAAAGGAAGGATAAGGAGAACATCCTTGACTGAGAATCAGAACTGGTTACAGATTACTATATGCGTTCCTTCCTTAGTACAGAAAAGAATGAAATAAAAAAGAGTTAGCCAGTGTAGATTTAATTAGAAATAAAAGTGAAACCTTTAAAACCTATCAAGCTTTTTGAAATATTCCAATATTCTCAAGTTCACAAAGACAGACACTGGAAGATCACAGTGTTCAAACAAAAAAGAACAGGATTCTCAAATCCTAGCTCAAATCCTTTAAGACAAGCACTGGAGTACAGTGTATCAATTACATGAAAGATATCTTGCACATACACTAAACAGTATAAAACTTTGGCTAGATAGTTTATTATTTCACTCTAAAGATCTCATTGACATTAAGGTTGTAAGATTTTCAGCTTCACCGGAATAGTCCATATTTTAAGCAGGAATACAACAAAAGCCTTCAAAAATGCCCAATTTTCATGCTGTAGGCAGCAAGCCAAAATAACTTTTCAGGGTAACAAAGTAAAACACCTTGTTACAGTTTGAATCAAAACAAATTTAGCTAACTGTGGAGAGTAACCACCAAAATAGCCAGCTCTTAACCTGAGCTACATCTGTGCATGAGCTTTCACACAATTTCTGTATCAAAATGTTCCCAAATCAAGGAAACAAAACAATACAGGAAACAGATGTTTCCATCAACAGATTAAATTCTGGCCTCAGCACTATTCCCTAAAGGCTCAGTTTGTTAATGTCAGATGTGGATAACATGTACAATCCCGTCTGCAGAAAAAATGAATACAGAACTTCAGTAGGGCAAAAGCTTTGCTTTGAAAGATGTTTAAGCACTACATACTAGACTAAGGAAATACTTTGTTAGGTTCTGTTTACGACCATTAACAGAACACAATCAATGATCTGGATGAGGGGATTGACGAGTAAATTCACAGATGACTCCAAATTAAGTGTGAGTGTTGATCTGCTGGAAGGCAGGAAGGCTCTGCAGAGGGATCTTGACAGGATGGATTGATGGGCCAAGGCCAATGGTGTGAGGTTCAACAAGGCCAAATGCCAGGATGTTGCCTTTCAGTCACAACAACGCCCTGCAGGTCCAGGCTGGGAGCAGAGTGGTTGGAAAGCTGAGAAAGGACCTAGGGGTGCTGGTCAACAGCAGCTGAATATAAGCCCAGGTGGGCAAGGTGCCAAAGGCTTGTGCCAGAAATAGTGTGGCCAGCAAGACCAGGGCAGCAACCATCCATGCCCCTGCACTAGGCACTGGTGAGAAACCTCAAACCTTGCTATCAGTTTTGGGCCCCTCACTACAAGAAAGACATTATGGTCCTGGGGCATGACCAGAGAAGGGCAATGGAGCTGGGGGAAGGTCTGGAGCACAAGTCTGATCAGGAGCAGCTGAGTGAGCTGGACATGTTTAGCCTGGAGGGTCAGGGGAGGCCTTATCACTCTCTACAACCACCTGAAAGGAAGTTGTAGCCAGGTGGGAGTTGGTCTCTTCATCCAGGCAGCAAGCCATAGGACAAGAGGAAGCAGCCTCAAATTATGCCAGGGAGGTTTAGGTTGGATGCTAGGAAATATGTCATCACTGAAAGGGTTATCAGACATTGGAACAGGTTGCGCGGGGAAGTGGTGGAACTTCCATCCCTGGAGAGGAAAGACATGTAGATGTGGTACTTGGGGACATGGTTTAAGTGGTTAACCTGGCAGTGCTGGGTTAATGGTTGGACTTAATCTTAGCGATCTTTTCCAACCTAAACAATTCTATGATTGTATGTTAGGAAGTGGCAAGCAAAAGTAACACCTTGAAGATCATGAAACCTATAAAATGTTTTCCAACTAAAGCTACACAAAAACAGAGAAACTGACTTCATGAATAAAAAATTTCAATTCAGTACCACAAATCCCTAGAATTCCATTGACATGGGCAGGATTTCTGTTTTAGTCCTACATGCCTCCATACTTTTTCAAATTAAAAAAATGAAAAAAAAAAAAAAACACCCCACACAAACTTACTTGGAGTAATTGCTGAAATTCAGCTGATTCTGTGAGTGTATTGGTTTAGTGGGCTCAGGATGATGGCTGGCAGGAACCTGTGCAGATGGCTTATTTTCGAAACTCCTGCGATCGAAGTACGAGAGCTGCTTTCGATAATACTCCTCATCTTCCTCAGGATCATAATGATTTGAACGTACAATATCATCGGGTGGCTTCACTTGAGGTCTCTGTGGTTCTGGAGCCCTAACCAAGAATAATAATAATATACTGTTGCTTTGCTCAGTTGAACAACAGTAATTATACCTGAATTACAATTCCATTTTATAATCTAGCTAGTATAAAAAACAAGCTGCATGTCATTCTTGCAACTGCACATCTTGCCTTTTTTACCTATGTTGCATGGAAATTAGACAGCTGTGATACACCATAAAGAAAGAAAATCCTTATTTCCCTTTTACCTTACCTTTTCCTTTTTGTTTTACCTTCTAATTATCTTAAATAAACACAGAAAAAATGGAAATGCGTAATACATTTCTTCCTTAAAAACAATGAAAAAACATTATGCCCTTCCCCCATTGCCCAGCAATTATGCCCATGACTCAGTGCCTTGCTTTACTGCTGACACAGAAATCATACTGACACACTCCGACTCCTCTCTGCAGTTTCCAAATTGAACCACTGTGTTTCTGAAGATTCTATTCCTCAAATGAAAACTAAGTTTAATCAGTTGTGCATCTACCTGTACGTTGTTTTCTCGTGTTCATATTGGCTTTGAGAAGTTGGTTTTGGACCACTCACACTTGTGAGTGCAGGCTTAGGTGCTAGTTCTGGAGGCTGTAACGAGAAGCACAGCATATTCTCTTAGATTTAAACATTCAGAAAGATAAAGCACTTCGCAATTAAGAAAACTAAGACTCCCTTCCATTCCCCCTAAAAACTGGCACAAGATGAATTGGAGGAATTCCTAGTGTGGTAAGGTCCCATCAGTGTTTTGACAAAAGTGCTCAGCTTCTCCTTTTAAACATACCACAGTCAGGCTGGTAAGAGGCTATTTCGTAAGCAGCAAAGCTTTGCTTCCGAGACCGTGTTTAGCTTCTTGTAAAACACAAATTAAAAAACTTAAATGACTTACCTTGACAGTTGATGCATCACTTGGGTCCTTCATTTTTTCCAAAGATGGTGATCTTCTCCTCTCAAATATCTTGACTCTACTTCGCACAGACTGTGGTTTCATGGCTGGATCTTCTTCTTCCTCTGCTAGAGATGGTGGTGTAGGCAGTGGTTTACTGTTAGAAGGCAAAACTTCTGGTTTGGTTTGTGATGAAGGGGTAGGAGGAAGAGAAACACCTGAAGTGCTATGAGAAGGCTCATACTGTCCAGCTTTAGCATTGTAAGCTTGAGGAGGACCTTGCTCATAGCCCCTTATATGTGGGTCAAAGTACTGCTTCGGTTCAGGAGATCGAGATACGGCTGACTGGTATGGCTGAGCTTCTTGTTTGTATCTCCCATGCACGTCATAGCCGACAGTGTGTTGATCTTCGTATCGCACTTGTGGTAAGCTGAAGTTCTTGGGTGCATGCTCATAGCGAGGTCTGCCATCATAGCTCATCGGAGGGGGCTCCTCAAAACGAGCTTGTGCTGGGTAATAGCTGCGCTCTGTGCTCTCTTCTATGTTGTGTCTGGAATCAAGATCCCGAGGAGGCTGGTTTTCATAAGCTGTTCTTGTTTGGTTATAGGGCTGTTTTTCCTCATAATATGCCCAATGTTCCTCATAGGGAGGCACACGGTCATCATAATGTAGGCGAGGGTCATAACCACGCGAAAATTGATCTACATAGTTTGTAGAATCATACCTGTATGTTGACTGTTCATAGTCCCTACTCGGTTGTTTTTCTGCATACTGAGCCTGGGATTCATAGATCAGGTTTGGGTCTCTTTCCTGTCTCTGTACTGGGTGATTAATTGCTGGCTGTTTCAAGACATAGCTTTGTCTGGACGCTTCTTCATTAATATATGGATCCTTTCGGTACACCTGTTAAAGACAGACGTACTCCTCAGTTAAAATGAAGAGTAACTGCAGCTGCATTTGAAATACAGTATTTTTAACAAACCTAAGTTTTAAATGCTTGCTTTAATTTAGTTTAAAAGCAGAATAATTTGATGCAGTTGTCTGCAACCACAGGAAGCTGAACGTGGTCATTCAAAAGATTTCTTTCAGTCCTATTTTTAAGCAAAAACATGTAAGTAGATTAAAAGGGAAAGACAAAAGTAATAGCCATATCTTTGAGGTTTGATGTTTGGAAAGGGGATGTACATTTTTTTTGCAGGATATGGAAAAAGTGAAAGTGAAATACAGAAATAGATTAAGATAGTTCGAGCATTGCTCAGGAAGTATAAAAAAGTCACCCACCAAACTGGACTCAACCTCATAATCAACCATTTGGCATGATTTAAAGTATATAAAAACCCAGTGTAATTTTCGGAAAATAAGATTTTTCTCAAGGCTTCAATAACAGCAGGACATTGTCATGCTAAGAAAGTCACAAGTCAAGTAAAATCAAAAAACCAGAATGCTGCCTCTTTTTAAAAAGTGATTTTTATGAGAAGTGAAAAGGATAGTTTGAAGCCATGCAGACGGAACATTAGATGATGCTTCGCAATTCAGATACACTGTGGTTTGTAACCTGCAGGATCTCTTACAGGAAAAAAAACAAGAAGGAATTCTTCAAATAAGGGCAAAACAAAGATGATGTGCGAGCTTGATGTACAGCAGGAAATCAGCGCAACAATGTGGCACAGGTACCTTTGCTGGGTCTATATGCGGCGATAAGGATGATGGCTCTTGATCTCTGAGCACTACATGAGCTCCCTCAGTACTCGCTGTTCTGGAGGGGCCCGCTTGTTGTTGGTAAGAGTTGTAAGGAGCAGCAGTGGGCTCCTCCAGTCTGACATTAGTTAGGTTTATATTAGCATTTACTGCAGAGGCTGCTGAGGTTGCAGGGTTTGATTCAGGCGACGGGGAAAGGTAAGGGACTGCAGGTGAGGCTTCTGCTTTCTGTGAAGTGTTTAAAATATTTGAAATATACTGCTATTGAATCAATGTATGACTTTTTGATTTATATTAAAATAATTTAAGTGATGCTTTGACCAATGCAGCTAGATGTAGAATGAAATGTACTGAAAGTATCATGCACTAGCACTTCCAGAAATTCATTAGATTGTGGATTAAAAAAAGCAAAACATTTAATCAAAGTAGAATGATACATCAATCCCCCTCTTGTCAAAATGAGTCACTAAAACAGGCAGTGTGAGTTGATTCTCCAATTCATTGTAACATGTTATTGTTGCTGTTGACAGGTTCTTGTATGGTCTCACGACACTGATAAGCAGAATATAAATGGAGATTTCTTGATCAAGAGAACTTGAAACCTGAAGAAGATAATGGTCAGTGTATAAAATTGCTTTCTTACCGGCTGAGAAGTAGTTGTTTTAAATCCTGAAGAATCTATTCTGAGATTTGGCTGTGGCTGAGCTTGAGATGCATAAGTAGGGTAAGTCTGAGTTTCATGATGCATTCCAGAAGAATCCTCTCTAACTGGTTCAGAAGACCGTGTAATAGCAGATTCAGGAGGAGTCCCAACCTCATCATTCAGAGTTTCATCCAGTTCTTGATCAGTATAAGCACCCCCTTCTGTGTCAGTGTCTTCATAATCAGACGTGTGTCTGCTGTCTGTGCTGTACATGGAATACTCACTGCCAGGAGCGGAGAGGTAAGAAAGGCGGTCATCGTGTAAATCAAGGTCATCACTTGTAGCACCATCTGCCTGTGTCAAAATTAGAGTACACATTTATAGAAATATCTTTTAAAGAATCCCTTTTGTCTAGCAATGTAAATAATGGAATTTTTTTTTGTGAATAATTAAGAACCGAAAAAATGGTGTGCATCTATATTGTAGTTCAGAACAACACAAAGTCCGGTAGTGAAAAAGTTAGTTATATTCCAAATCCAGCGACACAGCAACAGTTCTGAATACCACAGGGTAGGAGAAATCAGGGGAGATTTCAATCACTGAAGATGTTAAACTGAGACCTAAAACCCTTTTCTGCAGCCTAGCTCTTAGAATCATTTCACTTGAGGAGCCAGATAACTGTCAGTGTAAGGGAGGGGACAGTGCACAGTGTCCCCAAATGTCAAAGTGTTTGGAAAGATAGAGTTCCACTTTAAAGGGATAGTATGATACTGGAATCATTACTTTGAAGGCAGATATAAGAAGGTAAAGGAGCTAAAGTCTACTTAAGAAACACATAGCAATAGCCAATTCATCATTTGCTACAAGTAAGCAAATAGTTGGCATTTCATTTGATAATAGTTCTTCAAGGGGATGGATCTAATACATATAGATTAACATGCAGCTTGAGAAGGTAAGTGGAGTTTTAGTGGGGAACATAGAACACCAACTTGTGATTTTGCATCCGTGCTCTCTCAACTGAGAGAACACAGTTCTCAGAAAGAACATGAATATGCCATTTGCTTTTCTATTAATGAAAAAATCATTAATCATCAGCCAATCCCAGCCCCACATACCCATGTAGCAAAATACCCAGAAGTCCTTGATAAAAACCCATCCAATTCCCACAGTGTTCAAAGCATTAATATATCCTCTAGTTCACAGCAGCAATAAGCAAATGCTCCCGCCCTACCCTGCCACATGCATAAGGACAACTGTGCAGCTCTCCCTAACAGAATAACTGCACTAGTGCAGTGACAAATCAGCTTTGAGCTCATCACACAGCCATGAGGCATTTACTGCTCCAGATCTTCAAATGACAGTTAAAATGAAGAGGAACGAAGAAAAATAGGCTTTATTCCACAAACATCTGCCCCTACATGTAACACCAACTACAATGAAAAAAAATAAAAAATCACTTATAAATACAGTTTTGCCATGTCTCTCCAAACATGTAATTTCTTACCTTTCCTTCTGAAACCCACACTAGTTGGTTCTGCTGCTGTTGAATTGCTTCCTTGAGAGCTCCATACCATCCTTCATTCATTGAATTCAAGTTAATGGTAGCTAGAAGAAGTACAGTAGATTAGTTTGACTTATGATTTCTGCAGAACTAAGAGAAGGATCTGCACCATGAGTAATAAAAGCAATATAAACTGGTAGGTTAAAGCTATGAGATTTAAACAATAATGTAAATATCAGTATCCTAAGCAACCTTAAGGCGCGTGATGTGGTTTGGGACATTTTATCCCACAGGAAATACTGAGTCAACAATAGCTCACAATAAAGTCAGGCTTGAATTTAGCCACGTTAAAAAAACTTTCATCATTTTCCTATTTATTCAAGTTTTGATTTTGGCTGATGGTCTTGCAAAACCACCAGATCTATTATCAGTGTCATTTTGAATTTTCAGATTACTTTACATTTGTGCAGTCCTGTGCAAACAATGCACACACCAGTTTACTACTGGTTAGTGAATGAGGAAGCCCGAACACGTCAATCACTGCTTCACTTAGTCCAAAATTCTGGAGGAAAAGCCTCTCTCATCCTGCCTCCCTTTCCCACTCAGAAATGCTAATCCAGTATATCTAATGACTTACTTGTGAAGAGATGGTGATTATTTTTGCGGAGCTTGTGAGCTCTCTCATACAGCTTTCGGGCACTTTTTCGTGATTCTGGGCACAACCTCATTCTCATAGTCTTTACTCCCTGCTTAGAGTCAGGATTTAGGAAGACTACAATAGGATACCACTGGGCATAATTCAGACGGTCCACTGCATTGGGAGTGACATCTAATAAAGCATGTTTGTCCTGTTGTGATAAAAAGGACAGAGACAAGGAAGTGAATCATTTATATACATGATTTTTTTTTAAAAGATATTCCACAAATTTATTTTGTATTTCCTGTACATAATTGTTTCAAAGTATTGATTTAAATCCTTTTCCTATTTGAATATCAGAATAAAAGAAACCAAACCAATTCCAACAGCAGCCTACACAGGCATATACTTTTTGAACTGTAGGACTGAATGCATAGCTAAATATTTTAATTTAACTCCTCGTTTTAAAAAAATCTCCTCAAAGCAAGCAGGCACTGAACTAAAAATAAATAGTGTCCTATTAGTATTCTGTGAGTAAAAAAAAAAAGCAAAGATAGAAACCTAAGACCTAGTCTCATTACACATCTCCATCTTCCTTTAAAAAAATGGAAACACCACCAAAAACACATTCTGAATGCAAAAATTGGCCAGCTTTCATTCAATGCAATCAAGCACAGAGCATAGGGTAGATGCTCTGTAATAGCCTTTTCCTCCCCTCCTATATAAGCGTCTGAAAGGCATCCAGTTTAAGTATGGAAATAAAAAGGTGAGCCCCTTATCATGACCTAATCTTAGAAGTTTTAAGCATCTGAAGGAAGGGAGATGGAAGAACCCTTTCCCTTAGTCCTTGCAGAGAAAAATGATGCCAAGTTATCAATTTGTACATTGGGTCGGGGGAAGACTAATAACTCCATAAATAAGGAAACAATTTCTAGCTGTTATGTCACACCACGGCTTTAAGAGAAAACAACTTAAACAGCCTTAATGGAGAGAGGATGACACTGTCTGGAACAAAGCCCAGAAGTACATCTAGGCTGCAGTTATTAATGGGGAGATGATGATAGGGGGCTTTTTTATTAACCAGCAGAAAGATGGGAAAGTTAATTTTGAAGCAAACACACTCAGTTATTATTCAACATTTAAAACAGCTAACATTTTACTTCATAATACCAGTTTTACTCTCCCAGTGTTAAAAGTAGAGTGGCAATAAAAGACTTACTCTATCAATTATCTGTTTTATAGTGTGAAGACGAATAATGCCAGAGCTACGTTGGTCAGTACCAGCATCTCTTGGTTCACTTTCTGGTAAAGAGGACACAGTAAAAATCTATTGTAAGTTTACAACATATTCTATATTCCCTCATTAAGATAAAACAAACAGTTTCATAGCTCAAATTGCCAATTTAGATTGAAGACACTTCTGATTCCAAATAATACATGAAAAACTACCCCTTTAAAAAAAAATGGAAAAAATCACATCTTGGCCATGAAAAAAAAAATTGTATCTTTACAAAAGCACTTAGACATAGGATAAGGTACAAAAATAAAGTGAAATTTGAGAAGGCTATAAATAGAATTAATACTACTTTTACTTTCAGATAAGTATCAGCAACCATACAGAGGATTACATTTAGTCTGTTGTTAATAGTCTATTGTTAACATCTTGTTAAACACGTTAACTAAAGTAGTAACATAGAAACAATTTACCTAAAGAAAGCTGACTAATTCCTAACTGAAGAAAAACTTGATCTCACACTTACTTGCAATTTGGAAGATATCTGGCTCTTCTCTAGCAAGTTTCTCCCGTGCAACATCAGCAATTGGACCAAAAATGGTTACAGGTCTGAGAAATCCAGCTAGAATTGAAGGCAAAAGAAAAGTCAAGACATACTGATTGTTTAAAACCAATGTAAGATACTCTTAAATACATTGGCTATTGCAAATCAAACCACCCAAACCTGTAATGTGCAACAGTAGGAGTAAAGCCATACCTTCCCGAAGAACAACTCTCTCATAGGCAGGAAACTTGGTCTGAACAGGCTGGGCAGAAAGATCTTCTCTGCTTTTTCGGAGATTTCTTTTCGAGCTCCGCAAACCTCGGAATCTCCAAAAATCCGCTCGATCTCCTCCGGCTGTCTTCGGAAGTGTGTACTGGACGCTGGCTAGTTGCTCAGCTCTAGGATGACACCAAATCCCAGTTATCCACAAAGTCAGTCTCTGAAGCAATGCTTGACCAGCAAGCTTACACTTTGGAAAAACACACCACCAGCTGAACCCCGCTTTTGTGGTCCCTGTATCAGGAAGTACACATGCTGACTACCGAGTCTGAGATCACATTTCTAAAACCCTCTATATTCTTGCCTCCAGTATTGAAAAGGAAGTTTATCTGCAGACTGTGTAGAGTCAAAAGCAATTCCACAGATCAGATTTTTTACTTCCATTTGTTTTAACTGTTGACACTTTTTCTGACTGAACCAGTTCTACAAACTCATGTCCCGCAGACAAGTCCAACCATTCATTATACAGACGCAGAACTTAAACCTGTAGCTTTAAATCAGCAATTTCAGCACTGTAAGATCATACCTGTTTTTGTTAGGTATGATACCTCTTTCCACTTCCTTATGGTTCTTGCCAATTCGAATTGCCAGCCATGAACCCAGTTTTCCATTATACAGAGTGTCCACCACCCGGAACACTTCACCTTTATTGAAACTTAGTCCATAAGGAGATTCCTTCTCATATTCAAAATGAGTTCTGATATAGAAAGAATCCCCTACATCAGACTCAACAATGCGACGATAAACTGAAAAAAGAAAAAGAAATCCCAAAATATCAAGGGTTACTGAAGTTCAAGTCATGTTCTGACACAAGAATTACTCAAAGCAATGCCTCACCTTAGTTCTCCTTCCTTCAAGAAGCCTTAATGACTCAGAGTTACTACTCTATTTTAAGCAGCGTAACTATTTATAAGAAAACTCTACTAACAAATTCAACTTCCATAACCAAAAATTTGGTGCAAGTGCAAGCTTAATTCAGCTGCCCTGGAAGGAATTAATCTTATGAGTAAAGATGTGCACATACATCAGTGTAATCACTCATTTTCAGTGGCATAACTACAACACTCTTCTGTTTCCCCCAGGGTTTAAATGTTAATACTTTACTTAGATGTTAGGGGTTATTTTTGATGAGGTTTTTTGTTTGGGGTTTTGTTTGTTTGGGGGCGGGGGTGTAGTGTTATCATATCAATCTCCAGTCCACGTGCAGTAGTAACTGATCCCAAATCTAAAAGAACTTAATAGTATAAGGTGCCCATTTCCTGCAAGCTAGCAGTTAGTCATCATTCACTAGACTTTTTAATTCTATTCCAAGCAGTTTACTACATCACGTCCAATATACAAATAATTACCATCTTTTTTCTTCTGTGCCAAAATCGTTACTTCTTCGCCTTTAGGAAGATCAAGCAAAAACAGGACAGCCTCTTCTCTGATGATATTTGTGAAGTCTACGTTATTTACCTGGTATCAATGAAGTAATCAGTTTGATTCAGCATACAGCATTATTACAGAGATTTAACAATACAATAGGAAATCTGTATTGCTACAATTTTTTTCTTACTCAATTTCATACATACACATCAAGTGCATGTATTTCAAGATGACTCTTGTACCTCTAAATATCCCACTTTATTTCTCAATGAAAGCACAGTTTCTGAGATAATAAGTAGTTGTTCATTTTATGCTCAGCATTATGGAGCACCTATAAACATCAGTAGCCCACAGAGCACCCTGACAATTTAGTCACCCAGCAGTTAATGAAATCAAACAATTTTATCAACTGAATTAGCCTACAAATTTTAAGGTAAAGAACTTACTAACCTTTCTAGCAACAGTACAATAAGAAGAGATTTTGCTGCTATTAAGTCATTTAATAAGTACATAAAGAAAAAACCCCATGTGAACCACAAAGGCAATATATTCAATCCCACAGAAAGAAAACCTATTTCAGTACAACAAAACACTTGTGCTGTTACTAGTTTTGACGTACCCTGAGAATCTGGTCCCCTTCCTCTAATCCTTCTTTAGCTGCAGGGCTGTCTTCCAGAACACCAGCTACAAAGATCCCAACATCATTGCCACCTGCTAGTCGCAAGCCCACGCTATCTCCTTTTCTGAATTTTACCAGTTTCATGCTTGGCCTAAGGATTTAGAAAATATTCCACTTAGATGTGTAATAGCATAAAATATTCTGATAAATCTGAATCTGAACACATGCAAAGGAGTAATTTGCCCATCAGTCAGCTCATGGATATTATGCTATACATACCATTAACTGCTTATCAACTGCAACATTACAACACCCATTAGCAGCACTTCAAAAAAACCCATCTAGTATTTACAAGTTTAGTGACGTCTGTTTGTCTTACATTCATAGAGTGATTTAAGTGAGATACTGACACTCTATTCCAAAAATATTCTTCCTCTTAAAGAGATGTACTGGTGCACAGATCTATTTTGGCTCTGAAGAGATTAAGATCAATATGAGATGAAACCAAACCAGAATCCATTGTCATGCACACTAATGTCCACAAAGAAGATCCCAGTTGAAGTAGATTTATTTCTGCATTAGAACACTGCATGTTTCTGCAGTGACCTTTATCCACTGCTCTTCAATTATTATGAAAGATTAAGTATATGCTACAGTATCTCTCCTCTCTCTAGAGACAGGGACAAGGAAGGAGGGGTAAGAGTTCTCAGGAAGAGACAAAAACTGTAGATTCTTTTCAGCTGTGGATCATGCTAACTGCTCATTTCCATAGAAATGAACAGACTTTAAAAAGGTTTATTACACAATGCAGGTGCCAACAAGGCTCAGGAATAAATCAGAAGTCTTCATCTTAATATTTCTGAACATGAGTGTCAGGACAGCATATTGGACTTGACAACAGACCAAGTATACAGGTTATTCATCACTTTGGATATGAGTTTGGTTTGCTCAAGGACCCGACAGTTTGAATAAAGTTAATTTAGAGTTACATTACCGAAGCATTCCATCTTCATGGGTTGAGTTGGGTAAAGGACCATCAGATGGACTGACTGGTAAATCCACATCTGGCTGACCTCCTTGTGCATACACTGGCTTTGGTTCTGTTAAAATATCAAAAGATTGACAGTGTCTATTCAATCATTTGAAGATGAGAGAGTTTAGTTAAGACTTAGTTATTGACTTCTTCAGTAACCTTCCTTTACCTTACCTAGATCCACTTGAAAGTGAAATTCTAGAAATTTACAACAAAAGACACTCATTATGCCATTCAAAGCAGTGTGGTTACTAGCCTAATTATTACTTCAGTAAAAGTCCCTAAACCTCCTTTGTACTTTATCAAGTACTGCAAACATTGCAAAACTACAAGAACTAGAAGGCTTCATGCTCCTGAGACCCCTTTCAACCATTCTCTTTCTAACCTCGATTTATCTGACCTAACTTTTTTTTTTCTTCTACTGGTTCTCTTCCCTCAAGAATTTAATTTTTGAAATGAAAATCCCACAAACACTCAGACTACTAACACATGCCTTGAAATTGACTGACTTCAATGCTTACTTTGGTCCAGCTGGTGGTGCTTAAGGATATGCACTTACTGTGGCTCTGCTGCAAAGATTCTCAGAAGTCCCTGTGAGGAAACTGCTCCAGCAGGCTTCCCTCAGTAATGAGCACTAATAGAGGCTCTTCTCTGCTACATGCTTGGTCATGTTACAAAAATTTACATTTAAGGCTCATCTCTGCACTCATAAAAAAAGTTCATTTCAGACAAGCCTAGCTTCAAACTAGTCTAATACCTCTTATCTTACCAACAACATGCCATCTTCCTTTCAAATCACTGAACAGACTAGTCTGAAATTGGGAATTTCGGGCAACAATTGGGTAATAATGCCTTTTTCTAACATGATTTTGGTCTTTACTCTGCAGTAACAAAGCATTTTCCTTTAAATCTTTAATGACCCTTTCCTAGCCTAAGCCTCTGATGATCTCTCTGAACACTCTCCTTCCACCCTTCTTTGCCAATTATTAGTACATTACTTTGGATTAAGAGCCCTCTTAAGGGTCTCCTATCCTGGCCGGATTTGTATTATAATTAATAATCTCCAGTATGTTACAGAAACACAGAATTCATCTTGCTAATCTCCCTACCTTATCCTTTTCCTGTCTTGGCCAATATAAATTTTCTTCATTTGCATATCTTCATAACACCACTGTAAAATGTCACCTCCTATGACAGTTCTTTTAGCAATGGCTGCTGTATCAGAAAATGTGCTCTTATTTTCAAGAACTTTCAGAGTCCATCAACATCATAACTTCTGGTTCTTCACGAATCTACTGAATACTATAGGCAGAAGTGGCACCGCTTATCCGTTAAGTCTTCAAATATTTTCAAGATTGAATGTGCTTTTTCTCATTGTATCCAACCTTTCAAAAACAGCTCCCTCTAAACCATCTGCACAGCTCCTTTTTCTCCACTTATAATTTCACTCAAGTACCTCATTCTGCAAACAAAAATCTTGCAAGTCAGCCTGCCCAGAACAGTGTCCTGTCCCTGTATCATCTTAGGTTTTCTCTTTTTCACACCATTTGGCTTTATCTGTTGCCATTTAGCTTACCCTTCCCTTTTGGGAAAAAGGGATGATATTTTGTTCTGGTTTCATTAGCTGCACTGCACTTGTGAATCTGCCCTCTTGGTCCATGCCTGTAGTTATTAAGTGTGACATGAACAAAGCATTTCGGAGTGTTCTGAGTTGTATCTTGGGAACAGTAGTTCTAAACAGGCTTAACTACTTCCTTGTTATAAATACAGTCTGCTACAATAACCCATAAGAAGTTGTTCATTGCTGAACACTCAAAAATGATGGATTTTAACCTTGTTTGAGAAATCACTACAAAGCTGTTTACAACCATCACCTATAACTACAACTGTAAACACTGAAATTTGACTCCTTTATAATGCACAGACCCCCACAGTTTAGATTTTCAGGACCAAAACTCTTAAGACAGAAGTGGGATAACAGTCTTGAAAAGACTGTTAGCATTCAGAAATAAAATCAATTAGGACTTGTTCTGTTTTATGACTTTAGAGATCATTCCACAAATATGCAGTGGCATAAAATCTCTACTGGTGATCCTTTCTCAACAACATGCATAATTAATACATTAAAATATTTTTACCTGGGAGTGGTGGAGTTTGTTTTTCAGTTCTTTCAACTGTCACTTCTTCCAGTGTTTTAGAAGCATCCTCTGTGTTCTTTACAGGCGTAGAGGCAGCTCCTGATTTAGTTACTCTTTCATCTTCTCTGCTTCGAAGACTATATTAGAGAAAAAGACTCCACTTTGCATGCAGAATGGTTTCTATGATCTCAGTATACCAGGACTAAAGAATAAATACTTTCATTCACACAGCTGAGGGCAAGCAATTACCATTACTATTTAACGAGGGTTTGTTCTTAAACTATCACATTACTAAAAATTGTTACCATTTCAAAATCCGAATGTTTTGTCCCTAACTCTGTTCAGAAAGCAGCAGCACGTGATGACACAAACTGCTCTCTGCATCAAGCACACAAGTCATACACAGGTGCTGTATACTGAAATTGTACAAGGAATTGAGAAGTAAAGGGAAGAAGGGAAGAACAGAAGAAGAGCAATCTCCCCTTCCTGTGGAAATCACGGATTTTTAGACCTAATTCTTAAGTTTTGCTGTGAACAAGCTAATTTGTCTGCCCCTTTGTGTTTCAGCTGCCCTGGAACACAAGAGCTGCTGGCGTGGGTCTTGGCAGGGCTTTGCAAAGATAAAAGGAATAACACAAACATGTCCCTGACTTCTCAGCTCTTCAGAAAGCATGAGGCCTTCAACCCACCTATTACAAGACAAGAGTGCTTCTTATACATTCAAGTCATCCCTGCATTTTAGTAGGACGACAACTTGCTGCTTCTTATGCATTTCCTATACATGCTTGTAAACAAAGACATTTATGACAGATTAAAATAAGAATTTAAAAAAAACCCAAAACAACAGAAGTCCAAAAGAACAGGATTACTACTCCTTGAGCTCAAAAGATCAGGTATTCTTATACAGTTGCATAAAGGTTGAGCTACCACCTCTACTATAGCAGAACTGAACATAACATGGTGGTGTTGCATGTTGAAATGTTAACTACTACACTGCTATCTGCTAAACAGTAAATAATTTAAAGGCTTAGAACAGACTAACATTAATAATGAGCTAGGAAAAGACAGTTTTCTTCCTGGGAAGTGGCAAATAAGCAAGGATATAAAGAATATTTGAGAGAAGATGGGTACAAAGTCCAGCTTTTATATATCAGGCTTAACTGCCAAGAAGGGGAAAAAAGGTATTTCCTCAAAGATAACACTGGCTTGGTCAGTAGGTACAAGATTATCTGCTGGTAAAAAGGAGAGGTCCATACTGGGGAAAAAAAGAGAATTCTGCACTACCAACAGCTAGGTGGTGCTACTAGGCAATGATGAGCATCACTGTCCATAAAGCTCAAATGCATCAAAAAAGCCATCATACAGAGCTAAGGCTGGTTATCCTAATCAGAAATGATACCTCAAAGGTGGCAAGTATCACTACAGAAAACAGACTCCAGCAAGTCTACTCTTCCAACATGGGCAAGAAAGAATAAAAGAAATCGCAAAAAATTGAAATACAAGCAGAATGTGCTTTCCTGAAGCAATATGAAGTCTAAAATATAAGAAAAAAGCTTAGCTATTCAGCCAAGACATACTCCAGCTTCTTAGTGCATTCCTCTGCCAGTTTTAAAACTGTGCCTGAAGGTAGTGAAACAAAAAAGAATACAGAAAAATACTCCTATCACCACAACAACCCTTGCATTGTAAACACTGCAGCTTAATTTTAAAAATCCTTATTTATGCCTTTTTTTACCCAGACAAACCCCCCTTTTGGGTGGTCCAGAGTTCATTAAAATGATGATAAAACTATTATATGTAACAAAATGAAAAGTAAGCATTTATCCTTCTACTTTATTCCCAAACATCACTGAAATAAGTTTTCTTATTTCTCTTTGAGATTTCCAGTTTAGAAGTATAAGCTAAAATACATTTATTTTACTTTCAGCACTACACTGAAATACAACTTGACTCCTCATTTCCTTGAAAATAGCTCCTGGCTTGTTAAAAACAGACACATACATTTAGCTCTTTAAATGCACACTAAGCATTCTAGAAACAAAGTCCTGTACTAGTGTAAGCTACAGCTAATTCCACTCCCCAAAGATTTTTGGGTAATGAGCACTAGTTATTGAGATATTACAGTAAATTTCCCCATGAACCCTCTCTACCTGCTTCCAAACACCTCCTAACGTTTTAAAGAAGCATTATTCCAAAATTGTAGTATCTCTGTTTTGCTTTAAAACTAAGGCCAAAAATACTGCAGTTACTAAACAAGGACAATTAGTTTTACATTTTGTCTTCACACAGTCCGAACCCAGTGCAGTTTTATGGCACTTTTACACCCGTATACACCAAAAACCGTAAACACAACTAAAATACAGACACTGCTGGCATAGCCCAAAACAGAGTCAGGTCAGTAGCTGAAGCAATAGGCTACTACGCCGGGCTGCTGCTGTGTGTGTAGGTAAATACATCCTGCCAACTCCAATGCCTGCAAAAGGGCAGGTCTACTCTAGTAAGACAGGACATTTTAAGTGGGGAAAAACTGATAGAAACAGAATTGTGATAAAACAGAACAGAAACGACAGAACAGCACATTTTTTTTCTTGACTTTGCTTAAGTTGTCCAGTAAGCACTGAATATTTCACTGCAAGGTGATGCAAGAAACAACTGGATAGAGCCACTGGTTCTAGGTGATTTACGCTTGCTAAAAACTGACAGCTGCATTTCCCAGGAGACAAATGTGTTGCTCCCTGTGTGCACTGTGACATTACTGTTTAACATCTGTGCTGTATCAGGGCCCCTTTTACCTTACTTCCTCCCCCTGCCACCTTTTTTTAAAGTATGCTTAATAGAAGTATTTTTAAATAACAAAATGCAGTCAGCTACATATTAGTGCCATGCACTGCTAGCTATCACTACAGAATAAAATAGGATTATCTGCAACACACAAAGTCTCTACCGAAAAAGTTATGAAAAATATGAACTTGTAGGCTCTTAAGAAGTTTGTTTTTAGCACATCTCAAACTACTTATGAGAAGAGTAAGAACCAAGTGGCATCTTCCTATAGACATCCAAAATAGGGTTGATTTTTGTCCTACATTCCAGTTTTTCAGCTTGTTTTGAAAATGGACAGAACCTATCATGCTACATATGAACTGAAAACTCTATTACAGAAGTCAACCTCATCGTTCCAGAAACAATGGTGACCTCTGCAGTGATGTCTTCAAGCTACCGCATCTTTCTTGCTGAGGCTGAAGTGTTAAACACATCAGAGGACATTCTGGTGAGGAAGTGTGCACAGAGTTCTCACACAGGAGTTCTTTCAATTGGTAAATGGCAGCCCAGAGATGTATCTGGCAGACTTGGCAGCACTTGGCTGCAAATGCCCATCTTTAGGATGGGTCACACCAAAAGCTTATCCAGCTCAACAACTTATTCCTGGCAGCCGAAAGACCAGGTAACAAGGAATACATGATACTTTATCCAAAGTACTCTCCAACTTAGGTTGCAGAGACCTCTTTTGCTCATTCTAGCTTTTTAAGTACAGCTCTTCACATGTTACACAAAGCCTAATTAGCTGTTTTTATTAGTAAGTTACAGCAAATGTTTTAGAATTTGTTTTAAAGAGACTGTTCAAGAGAAAGCTGTGAACTTTCGTTGTACTAAAGAAAACTACAAGTGCTATTTAATGCTTTGACAGAATGCTCAAATAGAAATTGTTATGGAAATTCTACATAGAGGAAAATTACAAGCATATTGCTGTACATATCAGTATGGAATACTGAATGGTGGAGAACAATACAGACTCTGCCAGGCCCCAAAGCAGTACTGAAGCAAGTCTGCTGGCACATTTCTGTACTCCAGTGCACACCAGAAGCGTCAGTCTATAGTTAAGCTTGTACTGAAGGACTAAGAGGATTTCCCTGGAATTTCCCTCCTCATTAACATACAACACTTGGCAGAACAGGGTCTAAATAAAGTCTCATTATCTTCAATACATTTTTAACATCCTCCTTAAGCTCAGTTTGAAGATTTTTTGCACATTTCTTCCTCAGCTTGTTCTCAAGCTTTTTTCTTTCTCCATATTTTCCACCAAATTTTAAAAAAAAAATTAAGTGGACAACTAATTTGATTGTACAGTAGATTTGAACTTGCACAAACAACCACTACAAAGAGAAGTTGCTCTCAACATGCTTTTCTTTATGTGGCTCAAGGCCCAGATTTTCTGATCTTGAAAGGGACATCAAACAGGAAGCCAAGCCATGCCAAAGTAGTTCTTGTTCATAAAGAAGATAGAGCGGATGCATTCAGAGTTGAGATAACTTCAGAGTTCCTTCTTGGAAGGGATTAATTCTTTATTAGTGTAGTCTATAGGGAGGAAGTGACCATCTACCTAAACCACTGCAATAAGATAAGAAAGCACTAACACTAGGCTAAGGCAGTCATAATTAGAGTTTTGATATTTTTTGTTTCTCCCTCCACAAGCCCTTTCAGTCTGCACTAGAAATGCATGTCAAGACATACAGGTTTTAAATATGACAGAGATTGCATGATCTGCACAATCAAACCCTTGCCTCTGGCACTGTGCTTTTAAGTTGTCCCCACTAATAAGGAGTTCCTACCTGAAAACAAGCTTTCATGCCTTGTTTCCCTCCAAACAATATATAGGAAAGAGAAGCAAAAATGTCTGTAATTCATAACCCCAAGTAGGTCTACATTCAGGTATGATCTGTCTTGTGGTTTTATTAATCCTTAAAAGACTCTAAAAGCCTTGAAGGTCTAAGTCGTATTTTCCCCTTGGGCAAACCAAATATTATTAATAAGCTATCAGGCATATCTTGGTTTTATGAAAGAGCCAGCTGCAATTTGCTTTTTCAGAGTTTTGGAACAGAATCTTAACAAACTTCAAATGGAGGCTGTGAATCTGGAATCTGCATAAACAATTCTGACTTCTGCTCCATCATGAGCACTCAGAAGGTAAACTTCTCTTACAAGTATTTAGTAGAATCTGAATTTCAACACTGAAACTATGTCAGTAAATTGTCTTCTTCAAAACTGTGAAAATACAAAACAGAACAGATTTATTACTCAAGATTTATATGGCAGGAGAAAAAATTCCAAACCATATAGTACATTACTTCTCTCTGAATTAATATAAAATTAGATTTACCTACTAAAGAATTACCATCAATGTCCCATTACCAAGTTCATATTAAAAGCTACAGCGTAAAAGCTAATTCTGCTGTGCAATACACCTTATTTTGTAGGGATTAAATGTATTCAGAAACAGAACTTTTCAAGGTGGCTAGTGAGGAAAATAAAAATCCTGTACCTAAATAAAGCAAGATTTCAACAAGTTTACCCAGGCTGAATGTTCAATAGGAACTGTAATACAGGTCATCTCAAATCTCCTTGCAGCCAACTGCTTTCTAAAACCACAATATAACTTCATATTATTCAATAATATATATCACTATCAAACCTACATTATCTTTCATATAACCATGCTTTACAATTACGTTTAAAAAAAAGCATAACACTGAAGAAACGTTCAACTTCTCCTCAAGTCTAAAAAAATTGGATCATTAACAGCTGCATCTCTTGAGACAATGTCATATTACTGTCTTCATAGTTTTGCACCCCATTTGTTAGATCATATAAATCCAAACACTCCTACAACTTCTATGTCACATTAAGTAGTTGATTTAAAAATAATACAATGCTGCCATCACCTGCCATTGCTGGGCTGCTGTGGAGAATGTCTGGAATGGTCTGAAGGCTCTGACCTCTGGTCAGGAGATCGTGAACGACTGCGGCGGGGTCTGTCATGTGATCGGTTGGAATGATCTGATGCCAGCGACTGAATTTCTGAGATGTCTGTTAAACAAAAGTTGTTTTTTCATGAAATGATTGTCATTTAAATGGTAGCGTGACCTGCTCAAATGGGAATAAGCTTTTGCAGAGAATTTTTATGAAGATGTTAAATCTGTGCTTATTATCACAAACCCTCTAAACTTAATATTCCTGAGAGAACAATCTTAAGAATAGGGACTGTATCTTTTCCTCCACTGTTTTTGAAGGTGTGGATTTCAATCACACTCAAATAAAAATTTACCCATAAGACAACCTTACTCCTAACTCTTCTCCCCCCGGACTCTCTCATCCCACTTAGGTATTTCACATCTTGACAATACAGGGAATTCTTTTCTCTTTAGAAATCGAGTTTTTATACTCACCATCTCTTTCTGAAGCATTAGCAGAATGAATACTGTCAGAAAGATCAGGAACATTCAACAGTGTGGCTCGTTCATCTCGCTGAACAACCATCTTCAACTTGCCTTTTGACCTTTCTATTAGTGTTTTGGCATCTGCTAGGGACATATTTTCTGTCACTGTGCCATTTATCTGGAATAGAGCAAGGAAAGAACAGGTATAAATTTACTAAAAAAAACCTCAGTGAATCTCCAGCAAAGACAGTGATGTTCTGTCTGATATTTAGAAATCGTTGGAGATATTTATCAAATTACCACAAGACAATGGAAGACTGTTGGGCTCAGCCAAAATATAATACAGAAAATTATTTCAAAGTCAAAGCTTCTACCATTAACACAAAACTTTTAAGGATTAGGTAAGTTTTTTCAACCAGCACTGCTATACTCAACAGAGTAAGGAATAGTATGTTTTTATGCACCAACACATTCACAGTAATGTCTTGAAATAAAAATTGTTAGTATAAATTAAAAATCACAGAACGGCCTGGGTTGGAAGGAACCTCAAAGACCATCTAGTTACAACCCCCCTGCCATGGGCAGGGACACCTTCCATGAGACCAGGTTGCTCAAAGTCACTTGCCTTGGACACTGCCAGGGATGTGGTGAAAAGAAAAATCCCTGTGTACTGACCTGAAGGCAAGTCTTGGTGTTGTGCAATAGCATGGTTGCACACCATTATGCTCTACAACCAAGCATGGTGGGCCAAAGGCTCATGCTCTTTCAAGTATTTTTTATTAGGCATTTACAGTGGGCATTATTTATGTGAATAAGGCCTAAGGAGCAATACCAAAAGGCTTAATAATTTTCCTTTCCTAAGAGAGGTTGATTTACGCTTAAATGTACTGAACTTCAAAATAATGTAATAAAAAAAAAGACATCATCTTCTAACAATAAGTATGATATTGACATAGCCGATTTTAAGAGTCTTATCAATGAGTTTTGCCTTTGAACAGGCACCACCTATATTCTGTACCTTCAGTACAACATCTCCTTCCTGAATATTGCCATCTCTTGCTGCCAGGCTATCCTGCGATATTTCCTTCACAAATATGTGACTTGCCAAACGCAGACCATACTCTATACAACAGCAATAAAAGAAAAAAGAAAACTGATGAAGTTACGGTAGAAAAGAAAAGAAAGAGGGAGGTATCTGGAGATTTGTAACACTGCTTTATACAACATTAACGTAGGAAAACATGAAGAGGAGAGTCAACTGGGCACACAAAAGGCTGCAGTGGAATTATATTATAGATTTACCATTTTATCAGTCTCTTTTTCTAACTCTACCTATGATCAGAGCTGTTGTTCCATAGCTTAATTTAGATGCTACTTACAATTTTCCCTCTTTCAAACAAGACAGCCACTGAAGACTCAGCTAAAGTATCTGGTAGTCAGCAGCTGTATACCTGTGTCAGCTGCACAGTTGGGATTTGTTTACACTGTGTAATGCTTTACCCTGAACTAAGTACACGCATCTTGGAACACAAGAAATACCACCAGAAATACAACAGGTTTTAAGTTTTCACTTAGCTACTGGTAAAATGGACAAACCAACTGGTAAGAGCACTGTTCATACAGCCCATGCAACCCTTAACACAATACTGACTGAAGCAGTTGGCATTTAAAAACCAGCCCAAGTTTTAGCAGGAGAATAACATCCAAGTTACCTTCATTTTTCCTCGATTTCACCAGTGTTACTTTGGTGGGTTTTGTAGGCTGACTGGAAGTGACAGACCTTCTGTCTGACCTTGGTGATAAGCTTCTCTCCCTGCTGGCACTCCGATCTCGTACCCAGCTCTTTTCGTGCCTTCTGCTGGCACTGGGACCACCACGGCTGCTCCTTGGATCACGGATTTCTTCATCATAGCTGTCATCTTCATTTTCAGACACTGGTTCAGGGTCTGGTCGAGTCACTGGGATCTGAATTTTCTTCATCCTTCGGATAGTCTACAACCCAATACCACATGTCAGACTCTGGCTGTGCAAATGCTAATGGTGTTACTGAATGTCAGAAGCCAAGCTAAGCCCAAAACTCAAAACACACAGATGCAGTTGTGAGTGCTCTGATTGTTGCACCCTCATTATAAAATTACATCCAATTAATACAAGTGACTTATCTATACCGATTACAGCAGGTTTTACAGTTATTTTAGTTCCTTTTTTTCCCACTTTTACAGAGGTGGCAAAAAGATAAGAATCAGACATTGCAGCACAACACAATCTGTCTTCCGAGCTGTATATTTGAATGCTTTCTCACTGCTTAAACCAACGCATCAGTTACTGGCACTGCTAAAATCCTCTTTTGCTAACATTTAATCTAATGTATCCTTAGTGTGTCATTGACAGTAATTCTCCTCAACTTTAAAGCCTCTCAATCTTCCAAAGAAATGTTTATGCAAGACACCGCAGAAGTTCAAAAGCTGGTCTGCACTAGCACAGACAGCTGTTTCCAGAAAATGACCCAGCCCTGTTTAGTGATTTGCCATATATGACAGAACCAAAACAAGTTCTATCATTCCACTAATTACTTTTCTTTACATAAACCTACACACCCAACATGATATCGAGAACCCTGCACAGCTTGCCACACATCACTTTCTGTAAGGTTTAAAGAACTGCTACCAGTCCACAAATGTATGGCATTACACATTTTCTGCAACTGCATTAAAACTCACAAGAGCACTAAAAATCTGTCACCAAAAGACCTTTTTTACAAGCTCTAGAAGTCTGTTTTCATGAATTAAGAAACTTCTCAGCATTGTGCATTTTTTGTTCAATATTTTGTAACTAAACCCCAAACTTCTAGAGAAAGCTGGATTGCTACCCTTTGGCAATGACCTGTTCTGTTTTGCAAAGTTCAAAAAACCAACCACTTAGAATAAGCCTACAAAATTATAGGAATTAAGATAATTATACTTTATTTTGGCAAACTGTTTACTGAGCATAAAAAGAACCATGATAGTGCCTGAACAGCTTGTAAAGTCTTATAGCATACACCACCCTTTGAAAATATCCGTAAAAGCACATCCAAGAAAGTGAACAAATATTAAACAAAGCTAATTTCCCACATTTTGGCAATCTGAGAAGAACTTTACCATAAAGAAGGTGAGCATGAAGTATTCAGTGCCACACTATGCAAACATCATCATTCACATTAAAAAAAGCCAGAAAAACACCAAACAACAAAAAAACCCAAAACCCCTCCCCTCAAAAAACAAAAACCCAACAACAACAAAAAAAACCAAACCAAACTCAAACAAAAAAATGCAAACAAAGAAAAACAAAAAAACCCACCCAAACCACATTTTGAATGACCCACTTGATAAACATGCCACGATCATCATTTAAGCCTGAAGCATCACACAGGTATTATTCAAGTATGTTCCATCATAACTGTATTTCCTAGCAGACATTACACCATTTCACTCTTGCTCTATTACTACGTAATTTTATATCTTCAAGTCATTCACTTACAATTTTGGCATTCTTCCCACTTTTCCTCAGCTGCTGAACAGCAAATGCATGTTCCACATTATCCATTGAAACTCCATTAACCATTGCAACGCGGTCATTTTCTCTAAATGAAAAACATCAGAATGCACAGCATAGATACTTTATGCCAAGAAGAAAATATTGGAGAATAGGTGTCCATGAACAAACTACCTGTATTGCAAATCCATTACACAGACAGACAGGTTTCTTGAGAGCAAAACAATGAGGAGGTTAAGCTACTACCAACAAAGACAAATGCTCCCAAATCAGAAGCCAGGTATAGTCTGGCACTTACTGTAGCAGTCCTTCTGCTGGGCCTCCTTTCAGCACATCAGAAATAACTATTGATGTCTCACCACTCTGAAAGTGAGGGTTATCTCTTCCTCCAGATATTGCAATACCAAATCCAAAACCAGGGGCCTATAACATAACAAGAGAAATATTTTTACTTTCCAGTATCTAATGGTCACAATTTGCATTCCCATGTCAAACACAAAAAGGTCCTATGAGATGAATACGGATTTTTGAAACAAAGCAGGAGCAATGAACCAATCACTGCTATGCAATTCAATAACAGGAGGCAGAATAAAAATAAACACTTTTAGAAGGCAGAGAGTTTCAAACTACCATTCTCTTCCAAAACATTCGAGTTTTCCGACTTGCACTTCTATGGCCTGCACCTCAGGCGGTCATCAGCAAGACCTCCATCTTCTGTAGGCACAACATGGCTGGGCTGCATTACTGACTCAAACCCCTATCAGCTCCTGCAACACTTTCTTTGAGGTTTCACATTCTGGTCTTTACCCAACCTGACCTCACTTAGCTCAGGAACTGACAGGATTGCAGCACACAGGACTATGACTGCAGGCTCAGTTCTTACAAATAATACCAAGATCACTTGTACCATTAAATACATCAAAACCTTGTCAGCACTTGCAAATCATCTGCATCTTAACAAAAGTAATTTGCTTCAATCTTTTCCCTCTAGGGTGACCTGCCGCCACAGCAAGGTCAATGCCTCTGAAAAGTTATTCCTGTTAGATATTTCAAGATACAACAGTGATGCTTACATTTCTGCCTGGAAGCAGCAAGGGTGGGAAATAAGCTTTCTAAATATAACTGATCTGCAAACTATCTAGCTCTTTGATCATTGGCCAGAAAACATTTTGAGGATATTATCAATTAAATAATTTCTTCTAAAATTTTCAACTACACAAAATATAGTCACTAGATGGAAAACAGCAGCTTTCAGTCTATTCCACCCCTCCATTTCACAGAGCATACACTTCATCCTGGCAGACTTAGTCTTTTCTTTTTCAGACTTTTCAACAAACATGACCCAGCTTTAAAAAGGAGTTTCATAACCTTACATTGACAGCAGAAGCAACATGGCAGTCTATCTGGCTGCAAGACACAAGACATTCAGTTTTTGGACATTAATTACTGCTCAAAAAAACCCATTTCCTGTTTCCCCCTAACACAGAGTTCATAAAAAGATGCTCCAGATTTTGCCTGTAAGCAGAGAATAGGAACACACAGTAGTGAAACAGATTTGGAGATGCACTGTTCAAAAATTCATTTGAGCAGTTAGCAAATACTGTTGCCAAGAAGAAAGTCAGTCTAAGTGTGGGGAAGGGTACACCTTACTGCTTCTTTTACATCCATTTTAATTCATTAGAGGAAGGCTGGACATCTTTTAAAGATACATTCCAGCTACATCAACCAGAAATCATGGTTGGGATTCAAGGATTAAGTGAAACCAGGTGCCATGCAGGAGGACAGTCTAAAGGATCTTGATGCTCACTTATGACCAGAGCTGAGGTTTTCTTTGAGTTTTATTGTTTAACTAGTTAAAGAGAATATATAACAGCCTACAAAAATATGTTACAGAAAGCCCTTTCAAAACAGTAGCATTGCTCCTTTCTCATGCCACTGCTTCATCTTTCAGTTTTCCATTACTTTAACAAACAGGGAGAAGAGAGATGATAAAGTCACTTATGTCAATCTTCATTTAAATATTCCATGTATTTCCTTACACCACGAACAAAAAAGTTTTCATAGTTCTCCACTCATGGTAAGAAATACAATCATGCTAAAGTCAGGAGAAACTACCTGTACACCTTATCTTTGCTGCTTGCCATACTATTTTTTAAAAGTAGATTAGCCAATCACATCACCAATATTCATACTTTAATTTTCTTATACAGAAGCCATGAAACAATGCAGTCTCATATACAGACAGCAGTCAAAAAAGGCTGCAAGTCAGATCAAGGTTTTCTAATAAGATACAAAGTCTTTAGAAACACTCCCAATTAAAAAGTTCAAATCAAACGCTAAACCCTTCTGAAAATTTAAGAACTCATATAAGAAGTCTTTCAGTAAAAATCAGCCTACCTACTTTTCATTTTATCCTGCTGCCTACCATCATCTTGAGAGATGAATGATAAACAGAACTACACTCAGAAAAACTAATCCTAGCTCCTAGATGTGTCTGGAAATAGCAGGACACTGATCTATATAGATTATACCAGCCACCAATGTGTATCTTAAGTAAAACTGCATTTAAAACTCAAAACCTGTCATATTACAACTTGCCCTGTTAGATGTTGTAGAAGTAACACAAAAAAGCAGGGCACTATTTTGCTCTCCCACAGGAAGGCAGCATGGGAGAGGCAGGTACATACCTGGGTTCTGTTCTCTGAAAGACATATCTAACACACAGAATTGAGTTCTAAGTATGAACAAACCCACAAAGTGCAAGTATTCTACACTTCAGTATATAAAACCAGAAGATCTCTCAATGAAAGAAACTGTAACTCTTTCATAACCTTTATGAACCTGAGACTGGCTTAATCTTAAGAGCAAAGCAGCAACTGAGCCCAGGCACTTGTAAGGGTGGTAAAGAAAAGGAACAAAAAACTCTCAGTTAGAAATTCAAGCCTCTCCTCCCCAAGAAACGTTTCTAATGAGCCTTTTGACAGTAGTGCTGAATTAACCAGTACACCCTCTTCCTAGTGGCACGGATAAACTCTAAGCACCAATTTAATATTAGGATAAGGGTTTTGGTTTTGTCACCTGGCAGATGGAAATCATTCTTTGTTTGCTTTTTACTTGCTAAATTAATGCTTTCAAAGTTATTAAAAATACACATCATCAGCTTTCAACACATAAATAATATATACTTACTGAGCTAACAAAACAGTTAAACCAGTACAGTTGGCAGAACTTTGGCATGTAAAAGACCATAACCAAAACTATAATCAAATCACACTTTCACATCAATACTAGAACTTCTGACTACGCTCCAAATGCAGCCCAACACAAGATTTCTGATTCCTACCAATTATTTTAAAACTTGTTCAAGGTAACACCATATTGCAGCATTTCATAATTCCTTTGTGCGCTGACTAAACTCATCATTTCAGGTTTCACAGAAGTTATTGCTCCAATTACCCAGGAAAATGTCCCCTTCAAGAGAAACTAAGCTATCACCAAGCCTACCAGCCAACTTTGTATTGCTATGCCATTTTTTGTGTTTGACTGTAAGACAGTACTGACGTAATTGTAATATGAATAAAAATTTTAGAGTTTACAAAGGTTCCAGGGATGACTGGACAGCTTCAAGAATAAAACATAAAGGGGAATTATACATAGAAATAATTCTTGCTCAAGAACTTGCTGACCTAAACGCTATTGGAAACTTGAAAAGTTGCCTAGATAAATACCACTACAAGTTTTTATTTTTACTTATACTTTTCTTTCAACATGTGGCTGCAGTTAAGAGACAGGGTACTTTGTTAGACAGCCTTCTGGTCCAACTGAGGGTAATTGCTCTTCTTTTAAAAGGACAGGTACACAAATAGTTATTTTGAATCAAAAACATTAAACCCATTAGAATCAGCAGCTAACAGGTTTGTAGAGAGAATTAACATTTTATCTGACCAACTGACCTACACATATGGATTTTTTTCTCCAAGGTCTGCTCATCCCACCAAACCTATAATTTGGAAATTCCTCAATTCTAAGAAGAATTGAAGGCATATGATACAACTTGCTCCCTTGAGAAAACACTTTCACATCACCCTGTTTTTGGAATGAATGTATCTACTTGGACCATAATTCCATGGCTGCTTTAACACCAAGCAGCTGCCAGAAATGGCATCCTACTCTCTTGACTTGCCCTAAGCAATGAATTCCTTATTGACTCGCTTGTACAGCTTCAAGATTGCTACATCAGAATGCAATTTAAGAGTAACTCAAATAAGAGAATAGTCAGTCTAAATGCAAAAGCAGCCCTGCTGCTAATCCCAAGTGCACATTCCTTTGTGTATCACTGATTTAAGGAAGTGGAAAGAAAACAAGACCGTTCTGAAGGTATTTCCACGCAGCTACATTGTTTTATGTCCCCACAAATAAAGTTTTAAAACTTTTAAACATAGTTACAGCACAATCATTAATGAGCATGTAGATTTCTGCCTCCTTTCAGGTACCTACAGATGTAATCTAAAGCTTTGTTCCTGGCAGCGTTATTCCTAGGCAGGCTTATCTCTGAAACCCAACAAACAAACAGAGCTACAATCACATGGACCTTTTACAACACTTCTAAATTTAAACAAAGGAATATGACAGTTTCCTTTTCTTTTACTTCCTGACATCTGGCTTTTTCCTATTGTTTTCAAAAACTACCAGTATCCTGCGTTAGGCACACACAACCAATTGTATGAACTTACCCTGTGAAGAGTCACTGTGTGTTGTTCCCAGATAGCTGTTTCTTCCATTGTTGTGCTCTAAGGATAAAGAAAAAAAACCCCAAAGATTAGATTTCACTGTCAATAGCTGTATAATACCACAAACAGAAAGTTACACTCAACATTAATTTTCATATAGAATAGCTACAGAAGAAGTAGGGCTAGCTCATTCATTATACATTTCCTGTCTTTATATGTCACATCTGAACTTCCTGTGTTTCTATGGAAGGGGGTAGGGGGAAGAACAGGCAACACAGATTACAGAACTTGAAGCTATCAAAAAGTTTAAAGGGAAGGACTACAAGAAGCATTTGTGATGTGGTCTCTCTTGGTTGCTCCTTAAGTGTACAGTAAATGCAGCTAGTCCCACCAGTTGTATTTATACTCTAATTTATAGACTTATACTCTGCTTTTTTTTTGTTCTAACTGTAACATGCAGATTGCCACTAATTCATGAGCACCCAGCTATAGATTACAGTACTTGTGCTACTGTATTATGCATACAGGTCACATTTAATGGACTACACAGTTTAGCATAGGCTAATTTTTTTGGTGAACAGCAGCACTGCAGAAATTACAAGGTCCTCTCTCTAAGGTAACTAGATTAAACAGTAACATTATGGCAATATTTACATACCTGCATTTCTGCTTAAAAGAGCAGTACTTAGTGTGCCATGACTAGCAAACATTTGGAAAGGGAAAGATAGCACGAGGGAGGAAAACCTGGCAGAGCCAAAGGCTTGAAAAGAGGCAGGAAAGCAGCAGGAAATGCACAGTGAACATCCTACTGCTCCATGTTCTACTTTTCCAGAGGGAGTGTCCAGTGTTTTACTCCACAGCCTTCTCTCTCACATGCAAATTTGCTAATTGAAGAACAGAACCACAACACAAACATCTTGCAACATGGGAGTGCTGCTTTTTTGAAAATCTACTTTGCTCTCAATTTGTTTCAGTTACAGTAACACTGTCACTACGACAAAAAAATACTCCCAACTTTTAATCCAGTGCTGTATCACAGGGATCAGCAGTTGGAGTGTTTACTCTGACAATCAATACCTCTGAAAATTTCATCCAGTTTCTGAACATCAGAATTTGCAAATGGGTTTAAAAAGCAAGTTCTCCTCATGACCCCAAAAAACTGTGGGGTTTTTTCCTCCACCACCATTTTGTCCTCTCATTTCAAGAGCTAGGATGTGCTACAAAACTGCTCATTTCCCTTTCTACATTCACTTCTCTTTAAAGTGCTGTGTGACTTAACTGGGATAGATTTCATTCAAACAGCTTTATTTCCCCCTCAATTCGGTACCAAATATTACTCCTTTGCATTAAAAATTGATTCAACTCTACCCCAGAATTAGATTATTTCTCTTCAGCTTTTTAAAAGCAGACAGGAGAGGTATTAAAACAGTAACCATTTACACACACAAAGCCATCTTTGAAACAAAGCAGAATGTATTGCTTCCTAAACAGTCAACGAATACTGATTTTCTTCCTTATTTCTGATGTTCTCATTCTGTCTTAGTTTTGGCAGGAGCTCAGGCTAAATATCACATCAACAAGAATTACCCCTGCTAGTAAACTTCTAAAGCAAAAAGCTTTAAGTAGCTCCTGTTCAGTAAAAGATGCAACAGGAGTCCAAAACAGGACTGCAAAAGTTGTAAGTCATGCTATAATTGAAACAGACTGCCTTATTTCTATCTGCAATTACCAGCAAAGCAGGTAACCCAGCCGGCTCATTCCCTGCACTTGTCCTGGCAGTGCTCTGCAGCCACAAACCGCTGGCAGAGTCAGTGCCCCCCCAGGAGCACAGTCTAAGCTAGTTGGCTCAAAAGGTACCCGATTTCCATGGCTTTGCCGTGCCTCACTGCTGGAGCTCAGTACGCAGGACACAGTGCAAACACACCAGCTGGACTGATCAAACCCAGTTTAACCAGCTAAGCACTGCTCCCACTGGATCTGGGAGAACTGGAAAACCTAAAGTTGGAGCAGGGTAAGATAACAAAAACAGCTAGGCCATGGCTATGAAAAATACAAACAACCTATATAACATGCTTCTGAAAACTGTGAGAAGACCTACTTCACAAAAATTTCCAAGATAAACCTTGGGGGGGGGAGGGAAATAAAATCAACCTCATAAACTCACCAGCCTTTCTAAACCTGGACAAGGTGTCCACTGCTCCGTCCAACTGGAGCTGTCATTTTTAATGCCCTTCTCCTTTCTGTAGCAGTTTAGTCTTTCCACTTCATTCTTCTCCATTTTCTTGCTCACACTATCTCCTCTATTCATCTATGGCTATCACCTCCCCTAGTTTTTACTAATACATTCATTTCAAATTCACAAGACTCAGAAACATCAAATATCCATTAGTTAGACAGCAATGCAAGTAATATGTTATTTTCATTCTTTCTGCATGCCCAAACAGTCCAATCAAGAGGAGTGGAAACAGTTCGAAGGTAGTCTGAACTAAGTGTTGGCTTTGACACAAACTGCTTACATGAGTTAGTTTCTGACCTGTAAAGACCTGAATTCACTCACAGAAGACCCAGAAAAGTTTGATAAAGACCTGTGAAGGTACACACCATTAAACATTGGCAACTGAGGTAGAAGAACTAGCCTGTGCTACCATCAGTTGAGGTCCAGGTTGTGATACTGCTCCTAGAGCATACCCAAAGTGCTCTATTTTCATGGAACATTTGAATTTCAGGAATCTTGTAAGAACCTAATTCCCAAGTCTCCAAAAATGGCAAACACTGCTTGCAACTAAGGGGTGGGAGCACTCTGTGTAGGCCTGGCGTGACAGTACCAGCCCTACTGATTGCTGGTGCAAAGTCTGCTATCAGCCACTGATTGAGTGGAAATTGAGGTGACTCAGCAAGAACTGAGAAATACACACAGCCTAACATCCCAGAAACTAGGAATATAGGAGAATACTAAGATGCCATAGTCTAGAATTAATTTAACAGAGACTTTTAAGTATCTTTGAAATTCAAGTGGACAACTGACAGCCTTTGAATTTTACAAACTCCAGGGGTACTATATTACCAATGGTTCTCTACATGCATTAAGAATAAAAAGAAAAGAAAGAATAATGGTATCATGAATTCAGTGATGGAAAAAAGTATTTATTTTATTAAAATGAAGAGTTTCTTTAAGCTCATCTTAAACACCTTTTTACAGATAGCAGTATTCCCAGCTCTGCATATGGCCAGTGGATGTGTTTGTGGGTTGGATTTTTGTATTATTATTTAAAGGATAAAGTCATATATGATGTTGCAATTCATCAATATGGAAGTGATACAACTTATGATTTGCTCAGAATCTTGGAAGCATCAAATCTTGTTCAACTCTCTCATCTTTGGAACTGCCCTGAGAAACAAACATAGCGAAGTAAACATCTTTTCAGAAAGCTCCCTCTGTGGGCTTATACGGGTCCTTCAAGCAACAACTAACATTTTTTGCTCCTCTTCTCAACACGTTTCTTTCCTGCTTCTCAAGGGCTGGGCTTTTCATTTTTCTTTTTAAAAAACATACCTCTCACACAACTTTTACCTTCACACACGCATCTGGATATGTGTGCACATATTTAAGACTAAACCTCTCCAAAGGATTAATTCTGTAATTATGCATCAGGATTTTTCCTTCAAGTATCCTGAAGGAAAAAAATAAAAAACCCAACAAAACACCTTGCTGGCTTCCAGTTTGAGCAATGCAGTCATGCTGCAAACAGCACTGCTCAGTTTACTCCAGCTGGGAAAGCTGTTACTGGCACAGCACTGGAGTCACTCACAGGCTTGAGAAGACAGTTAAGTTCTCATTTGGAAAGCTTTAAACAACAGCCACAGAAGAGTATTTTATACTTAAAATAATGCAAGGTTCCTGAGGTGAGGAACCTTCTTTAGACTTCTACACCTAGAGGAACAGCTCAGACAAAGGCCAAAACTCCTATCCAATCTTGAAATCTAAGTCATATTAGTTTCCCAATGTTTGTTTACAAGTTTAGGGGGACCTTTTAGAAGAATTGTTATTCCTGTTTTAACTGAACTGCTTTTCATAAGAAGTTATATTTTAAGCACTTTCTTCCTCAATTGTCATCAAATTTGGACAGATCAAAGGAGCTTTCAACCATCTTATTTCTTAGTAAAGCTCAACAGTAATTTTCTATAAATAAACAGTAAGTGTTAAATATCTACAGTTGCTATCATTTCCATATGTTTCTCACTAAGAACAATGAGATTATTACATTTCCAGAGAAAATATCTAGGTATCTACCTAAACCAATCAGATTTCCCCCTCGACAACACAAGAGTAATGTACTGTGGGAAGCAATGAATTGCTCTTCGCATCCTTACATGCCTGGTTTTGTGAATGAGCATTGACAGCTGTCCTGCAGACAATAAATTCAGCAACTGCTTCAGCTACCTCAGGGGGCATATTGCTCCTATTCTCCTCAGAACACAGCACAGAGGCAAGGCATCTGTGACAGAGTCAGAGCCTGCTCTAACTCTCTCAACCACAGCAAGCAAACCACAAGGAAGTGAATGATCAGATCACACTCACCCATGTAAAAGAACCGTGGGTTTAATTCAAGCTTGCGGTTTCATGTTGTCACTTTTGTGTACATCTTACAATAAAAACTCATGTCTAAAAACATGCCTAATTATCCTGATAAAATCGTAACAACTGTGAAAAATAGTTTTCCTATTCAAGACATGAGAGAACAGGAGAAGGAAGAACTGGTAAAAGGCTGTATCAAAAGAAAAAATAAACTATATTTACTGTTTATATACACTATACTACATAATACCATACTATACACAGCATTATCTATCATACTATATTCAGTCACAGTCCCTGTTCAGAAGGACACACCAGACATACATATGCCTTGCCTATCTTGCTGCATTTCTATTTGGCTTCTAAAATTAATTTTCCATTATTCTTGGGAAGTCCACTTCAGCAGCAGGACACTATTGAACTTCGAAGTTTCAAAAGTTAAATACAGAATTGATACATTTTGATTGCACTTGTGGAAGGCTTATCAAAACAATTAGGATTTCCAACTGTGACAAGTTCTGCAGTTCGTTGCATATCTAGGGGCTGATATTTGTCATTCAGTTAGGGAAAACCAACATAATTCTGGTAAATATGCAAAACACACAGCTTCCCAAGAAAGTATAGAAAAGAAAACTGCATCTTTCTCAGTCAGCCCAGAGCAAGGATTGAAGAGGTCAGTTCCCTACACAGAGCATCTTCCAGCACTCCGCTGGAGCACCCTGTTGTTTCCAACACTGAGCAAGATGACCTCCTACAGATACTCACCTTTGTCCTTGCCTAGTTAAACTCCAGCCACCTTAAATTCCATCAGATTCCCCAATGAGGTCAGAATCCCATTATCAGACTGATTTTATCAACTGAAAGGAGAGCTTTGTCTCACACAGTCCTTCTAACACATAGGCAATGCACCACAACTACCCTACAGGGAACCTTAGTTACTTGAGCTATTTCTAATACTGGCAGCCAACTCCTAGAACAAGTGTAGGCACTGGAGAGGAGGGTACTGAGGCAGGATGATCCCAGCAAACTGCACACTGCTACTCACACTCTGCACACTCATCACTGTGGTATCTCTGTCCTACTTTGCCAAAAGCCTTTATCTTACTTTTTCACTTGATCATCACTCCTTCCAAGGCGAAAGACTGTTTCCCTGAGTGTATTTAAGAGATCAGACAGAGCAGCTCAGGGATCACCACAGAGACAAACAACATGCACCTGATGCTATTTGATTATCTCTTTTACACAGCAGTGTTAAATAGAGGAGAAGGCAGCCACTAAAGGACTCTCTTCTGAGATGCGTACAAAAACAATTCCACAGAATCACTGAAGCTGAGAAGCCACATCAACCATCTACTGAAACAGAAATCATAACCTTATTCTCAAACAGATGTACTAACTGTCTAAAAGTAAAGCAGTGCTCATTGCAATCTTTTTCCCACCTATTTCACATATTGCATGGGAGCTCTAGTCAAGAGTTCCACTCCTCCGAAACATTTGCCTATATTCAACAGCCTACTTCATGAAAAGTCTGTATTGGGAAAACCACCATTATTAAAACTGCTCTTCAGCTACCAATGTACAATCCAAGTTTAAAAACAAAACAAAAAAAACCCCAGAATTTTCAACACTGCATTTTAATAAAATGAACTTAATTTAGATCATTCTAGAAATACAAAGTCTCTAGTACATTAGTACATACAGACTGTCTGAACAGAAGTCATCTTTATGTCACAAATAACACCCAGCAGAAAAACTAGGACTAAATATATACATATACTTTCTAATAATAGCTAGGCTATTTAACCATTCCACACAATTCTCCCTGTGCTTCCACAACCACATGCCACTCCACCGAATACTACTTTATTAAATACAATTTCCACTGCTTCCTGGTCTAAAATTCTAAAGATTAGTGGCTAGCCATGTATCTAAAACTGTCCCTAACTTCTAGTTTTCTTGAAGAATTTTTGTGCAAGAGATGTTTTGGTCTGACTTCTGAGCACTGTTCTTTCCAAACTAAAAAGAATAGCTCAGTATTTAACTCACTGCATCCATGTAACACTCAACTTGTTTAGCATGACTCACTTTTCCTGAACGGCCTCTCAAGTCCAAGCCTCACATATCACAGACAGCTCTCTGATCTCCCAGGGTCATAAAACCTTTTTAGCAGTGGTGTGGCTGCTCAATACAGAAGTGTTAGATCCCCCTTCCAAAAAAAGTCCTAATCAAGGACAGTATGCATAAATTAAATACTGGATTACAGGCCCAGTTGAATCTGAGTATTTACAGAAGTGTTTATGACACAGGCCTAGTGAATCACGTTATCCATGAAAGGCAGAAGGCTGACATTCAGGAATAAGGCAATACAAACTATAGAGTGTTAGACCCAAATGTAGATCCATCTCAAATGATCTCAGGTCAAGTTACTTAAGCTGAAGAGTACCACTCAAATACCGTGGTAACAGTATCAGCCAGCAGCCAAGCAAAGCTTACTGGTTTCCTGATCTCTAAGGCGTGGGAAAACTGTGTTTTAGAGTTTTGGATCCTTGTCTATTTTGCTTCTTTCCATTTTGCTTTCCAGCTGGCAGTGAAACCACACAGGATCACAAACTCCAAAGAGCTGCAAGAGCGTTTCACAGATCACTACTCCACGCCAGTACAACAAAATATACCAAAATCACAACAGAACAGAGAGGCTGAAAAAGCAAAGTGGCAAGCTATGTTTCTCCCTCCAGTAAGTGATGTTGCCAAACAGAAGCACAGATAGCAGGCACTTTGCTTTTGCTTCAAGTAATTTCTCTAACAAACTGACCTAGGTCAGCATTATTAGGACTCAAAGATTCTAAATTTAGAGTATAAATTTTACCATGTGATTGAAAGTATTTATCTTCTCTTTACTTAAAGATCAACTTTATGTCAGATTTGATTTTTATCCCTAATCATTTCAAACTCAAAGACTTTCAAGAAACTCATGTAATATTTTAATTCTTTAAATCTCAGGATGCAACTTGAAAAGCACCCCTTTTACCACAAGTAACTGCTTAAGCAGCACACACTGCCCTCCTATTAGTTTCCACCCTCAGAAATATCCCTTCCCTCACATCACTCTTGTGCAAGTCTTACGGATATGTATGTGGTCATTTCTACCTGTATCCATTCCCTCATTAGCTCATCTCCACTCCCACAACAGCACCTGCTTGTGGCATGGTTGGTAAGACACTCATGTGAATGTAAAAGCTCAAACTGCAGCCTCCTATGACATGTTACACAGCTATGACCACAGTTTCACATCAACTGACACAGTTCAGAATAAGAAATTCCAGTCATATACTGCATGCCTTTGCTTTAAAGCCACAGTGGTGGTCAAATGGTGGTGCACACTACTCAGGAAGGCTATGGAATATTATCCTTGGAGGTGTTCAAGACTCATCTGGACAAGATCCTGGGCAACCTGCTGTATCACACCCTGCTTTGAGTATGAGGTTAGACTGGACGATCTCCAGAGCTCTGTCTGACCTCACTGTTCTGCAATCATTCTACACACCAGATTTTGTGAGAACGGCTTTGAGCATGGGGTTGAACTAGCTGAACTTCCAACCTTAATTACCCTGATCACATTTCCAACACATTTCTGAAACCAAATCCTATCATCCAACTGCAGACACAACCACCATCTCTACTCCTACACACAGCTTGGCATTACTGTTTTATCACTCACTAAGAACATTAGTTGGAGTCAGTCCAGCTTGGTTTTTCCCTTGGGTAGAGAAGAGCACAGTATCAGTACCAAAGAAAACAAAAAGATACTGCATCAGCTTTACATAAACCTAATGCAGGCTTTAATTAAAAGCAACAGACAGATACATAAAAATACAAAGCCAAAACATACATAAGTAAAGGATACGGCCACAAAAAACTACCAACATGAATACAGACATCAGAGCAACAATCAAAAGAATTCAAGCATTTCCCTTTAAGCCAGAACTCTTCTTACCTTGTTTTTAATCAAAAAAATCATAACCCAGTTACCAAGCACTGCAACCTATAAATTTTAGATCATTATACTTTGAAAATCTGTCATATAAGAGCCTCAGGATAGGCAACACTATCCCACTAAGACAGAGATGGGTTGATTTTCCAAGATACTACCTCGCTTTCAAGTATCAATCAGACCGAACACAGGTTTAAAAGCCTTGCATTATAACTCAAGTTACAGATGAGGATTTATGGCCTTGGCATCTTCCAGCTTGACAATTAAAGAGCAGCACATATAAGTTCATTTCTGTTTAAAATGTTTGAGTGGGGTGGGGAGGGTGTTGTGGTGTTTGCTTGTTCTGATTTTGTTTATTAAAGCCCACATAGCCACAGCCAAACAATACATTTTATAGTTAATTTACCAAATTCTTCTAAAATTGAGATTTGAAATGCAGGCCTTCCAAACACACACCACTTTTTGCCTTAGAAGCAGTTGACAACTACTTTTGTAGTTGTAGGATTTGGGGAAAGGGGGTGTGTTTCCCTGATATGTTACCCCTTGAAACTCAGTATGAAGAAATGCGTCACTGTGCAGTAAGATTTTTTTTCCTTCCTGTTTAGAGGTACCATTTTTTTTCCTTTGAATCTCAAGCAACCACTCTAAGTAAGAAGTTTCAGTTTAAGTGTCCTTCCCTATCCTGAACAACCACACACAGAGATGGCATCTTCCCACCCTCAATTTGGGTAACAGTCCGTTAAGAAGACACAATTTTAGCAGTCATATGGCTGCTAAAGCATCTGCAGAACACAGTACAACTCTGAGCTCACATTAAACTTCACACACTCAAAGAAATTAAGCTCAAAACCAAGGAGACAGAAACGCAGGAGTTCAAAGAGGAAGCGATGGTGACCAATGTTAAAGGCTACAGCTCCTGGGAAAAGAGTAACTTCTTTGGTCAGACTTTGGAGTAAGGAGACAACAGTAACAGTTTGGTTTACAAAGTGCAGGGTTCTGTTTTGTTTTCAAGTGCAGTGCTTGTGAGTTGAGAGAGAAAGCAAAAGAAGTCCAAGGAGTCACTGAGTAAAAGGAAGGAGAACGAGAGCAGCATTGTTATACCCCACCAGCCAGAGACAGACATGAGATTTGGATAGGAGTACAAGGTAACAAACACCAGAGATTAATATCAGTCTTCAAAAGGCTTATTCAGCTATCAGCAAGGTAAACAGTCCTAACTTTCTTATCAGGCAAGTGTGGGAAGCAGAAAACACATAATTTTTCTTCAGCAAAAAGGAGTATCCCCATCCTACTAACATCTGGCTTTGTATTACTTCACCATGAAATGGATTTTCCTATTTTTTGAAAGCACCTGCCTTGAAAAGTTAACAGTTTAAGCAGACACAGTTTAGTACCCTTTGACACTTTACTTCACAACTGTGTTCCTGTCTCTCCCTGTTTATATGCATATCAGTCTGTTCCAGGATTTTCCTCTTGAAAAAAACCTTTCTAAAGCTAACACATCAACAATTAATAAGCAATACAGAAAAAAAAATAGCAATTTTCAACTGTCCTTGCATCCAACCACAAAGATGAATGGCACGGCACTGGCAGAACTCGAAACTGGGTAATAAGCTGAAGACACAGAAAGAAAAAAAACATTAAGTTATATTAGTCAGTAAAACCAGTATTTAAATTCCAAATAATATAGTGCAGGAGAAGAGAGGGGGGAGAGAAAAGTCCTTTGCTTTTTTATACCAAGTTATCCCACTGCATTCAGCAGCCCACAGACCTAAAGATGAACTCCCACATCCCAAGAAGAATCTTCTTACAGATCATTAGCACCTTCATCAATCCTTTACATCCTTCTGTTTAATGTCTATGTAATATAAATTAAAATTATCCATTCCTGATAAGAAAAATCAAAGTGACTGTGGAGGTTCTGTTCCAGAAGAATAGTGCAAAAGGGTGAACGGGGTCTAAGAAAGAGGAATTCAGTCATTGTGTGAACCAACTGAACAGGTGTCCAACAACACTGCCAAGGCCCTGTTAGAACGAGTGTATCGCTAAAACAGCTCCTCGAGGTACCTGCTTGACTATATAAAGGGTTAAGGAGCAGCAAAAGGCTAAGCTTAAGGCTACTTTCATTCCCAGGGCAGATATTCCACCTTCATTTGCAAAGCTACTTTGAATGAATCAAGGAATTAGTATGACATTGATGATCATTTTCCTGAGGTGAAAAAGGAGTAGGCAAGGAGAGAAGATAGCAAAATAAAAGCAGAAAACTTCTCCAGTGAGTTATTGACTGTGAGTGTAGAAACACCACCCATATAACAACAGACCTATAGACACTTCCATAGCCTTCACTGCTTCCCTGAGTAACACCATAGTCACTTACAGAATGGGAGTTTTTTTTCATCTTAATCCTGGCAATAATATTAGATATTTGCAAAATATGGGCAATTCTTTTCAGAAGGCAAAAGAAAACCCATTTTTACCAGAAGACTTACAAACATGTTTCGTGGAAGACACGTTCATGTTTTTCTACCTTCTATTTATTAATATTTTCCTGTTTGAGTTTTTTTTTAATGATATTTCTCCTTCTCTGCAGGAGCCAAGGCCACTAACAAGCACACAAGAAAGTAACAGTTGCTCCAGAAGAATCAGCAAGATACTTCCACACTTTTCTTTCCCTTCCCGTAAAAGGGCACACAGTAGCAACAGGGATGCCCACACCACCCAAAACAAGGCTAAAACATCTTTTTATTGCAATCGTAACTCCTCATCTTCTTAAAAAGCAGCAATGAAACCACCTTCACTGGGGAGCCAAGAGGCAGTAAAAGCAGGCCTGAGATCCTGCCCAGCACTGTCAGCTGCCCTGGTCACAATCCTCCTCTTTGACTTCCCACTGGCAGCAATCCCACCGCTGCCTTTCACTACACCAGGCGTTCACAACCAGACCTCTTCAGAAAAGCTGGATACAAATCACCATATATTGAACTTCAGGCAGGAAAAGCAAGCACAATTTAGAACAGCATGTTCTGGGCTCTCCAAGATCTGGATTTTCTGTTTGTAGACTGCATCGCTACCCCCAATCCAAGTTGTTGAATGCCAATGAAACCCTGCCTGAAGAATTGCCCCAGCCATTCCTCACTCACTGAGTCAGGAGCCAACACCCAGTCTCCTTCCCTGCTCTCATTGAAGCCAGGGCAGAACAGGCATTGGCTGCAGTCACTGGAATAAAGTGACAGAGTAATTACTGGACAAGATGCTGTAACACGGGCTTCAAATTGACCTCTGCAGGTATTCAGATTTACATAACCATCACATCGTTTCCCATGCCATCCTATAGACATACACCTAGGATTTTTTTTCTTTCCTGTTTGCACATCAAAGCAGGGGAAGGGACATGAGAACTCACTAACATACTGAAGAGCAGTGATTCTTGACCAGATCAGAACCTCCTAGCAGCATGTTCCTAAAGCATACAAAGCAAAATAGCGGACTTCAGAAGCAATGGAATGCCCTCTACTTATGAAAATCCATTTGGTAGACCTTCAATTATTCCCACCACTGTAGCTGATTTAGCACTGAATTTTACATAAAACTTAGAATGCAAATTTAAAAAGCTTTAATTACCGAAACTGACAATCTTTCAGATCAAATAGCTTCAAGGCCTTTCTTTTGCAGTTTCCACTTGACCTTCTACTTCCCCAATTGAGTTTTAAGGTGATAAAAAAGCCCAAGTATAACTAAAAACACAATCACGAAGAAAAAAAGAAGCCATACCCAGAAAGCCAAAGGTTAACCTTAAAAATGGTCACAAACCTATTTTTATGTTTAGATTGGCAAGTAAAAATAAACTCATTTCAGTGGAACAAACTGCCTCACTGGCAGCTTTAACCACATAACTTCTATTCCCACAATTTCAAGTATATCGATGATACAGGATTATATTATTGATCAAAACTGCACCCTGCCCATTCATCACCACTCTGGAATACACATTCCCAAGCATGTGAAAAAACTATGCAGGCAGAAATGATCAAGGCTATTTTAAAACATGCTTCTAGAGAACTGCATCTTCTACCTACCTGGAAATGTATTTAAAAACGAAGACTTGGCAAACCCAAAGTCCTTGAAGAGCAAAATTCTCTGTTTTTAAAAGTTGTTCTGATTATACTTTAACTCAGAAACACCCTTGAAAACTGCAAAACTATAACCTGACGCCCCAGTTGGCAAACTGAAGATGTACTCAGGTTTATACAACCTTTACTTCGCCCCTGTACTACTCCAGGACTCCTTCCACTACAGAGAGCAGCTCCATTGAACTTCAACATTTGAATGCAGTAAATTCTAAGAAAATGACAAAAAGGTTACAGATCAGGGAAAATAACTAATGTAGAAGTTTGTCTTGCCCCATCTATTACCTTATCTCTTCAAGCTTCACATTCTAAAGAAAGTTAAGGCTTTAATTGACAAAAGAGAACAAATTCACCTGAAGAGTGCAAAGTTCAAAAAGAAGCAAGGAAGAAAGGTAACAAAAATCCCACTTGGTTGTATTTTCTCCCTCTGCAAGTATTTCACATTGCTGCATATTAGGTCCAACCTGTTCCACAAAAAAATAAAAAGGAGATCAACAGCAGAAGGGGGTTCCACACTCTTGTCCTACTTAAGTCAACACCTTGACTCTTGAATGGTAAGGTGCACATCAGAACGTAATGTCATTTAATTTCACAGATTAACTTCAGTTCTTTCAAGAGCAGAACTTCACTTGTACCACGCTCTTGCCCCTGGGTGTTCCCCCTACCAGCAGCCCAAACATCAGGTGTGTATTGGTACCTAAAAGTAAAGGGTGCAGAAGGCCAGTCTTGTGACAACACGTGGTCTTTTCTGGGCCTGGGATAAATTGGCAACATATTTTTAGGATTGCTTCATGACCTTTTCTTAATGAACCTGAAATTATTTCAAGGTGATACAGAAAAGAAGAAAAGCAGTTAAAAGCTCTTTTCCCATTCCACTTCTGCTTTACATCTTGCAACTACACACCAAACTAAGGATGTGTTTTAGCTGCCCAATCCTGACAAATAAATGACAAATTGAACACGTTAGGGTTCCATGAGCATGTATCAACAATTAGCTTGCACTTATCATGCTGGTTACATTTTTCCTTGACAGTGTCCTGTCAACTTAGGAGTCAGTGCTCCCAAGCCATGCTTATTCTCAAAAGATCAAAGACAGCACAAGCTTTATCAAAACACTAGTGAAGATTATTGATATTTAACAGGCTTAAATATTGAGCCAATGGCAACATGTTGCAGAAGTGCAGAGCTTCTGCAACAGCTTCTCCAAACTGGAGGGAATGCTGTTGCAAAGTATCAGGTAGAGGATAAATTATCATCATAATTTCCAATAACTTACAGTCACACAAACCTACACAGTACACATCACTGCATCAGTACGATTAAATGAAAACATCAGTATTACTGTGAAATAATTTTCAAAAGTAATATTTTAGGTTTACTTAGGTTTCCTTCAGTTTTAGGGCACAATACAACCCTATTATTAGGCTTTCTTTTTGCTACTGATATTAGCTCTGGGTACACACTTTTTCCAAGATGAGATCCGAGTTTCTCACACAAGCAAGTGATAAGCTTCAAAACACAGACAATTGTAGTATCTGAAGTTTGCACTTGGAACTCGGCCTAAACAAGTCTGACAGAATGATAAAGTTAACTGAATTGCTAAGCATTTTTATTTTTTAGTGAGTTCACTTTACATTTGTTCCATAAGACATTTACGGGGCTCTCCTCCCTACCACCAAAAAAATTAGTTCTACTCCACTGAAAGTCAGAACACTTAGCATAAGCCATTTATATCAGTCCACAAAAAATTATCCCACACAACCAAAACAATGTTCTTAGTTACTCCCTCCACTTAAATGAGCTTAAGTTACTTTCATAGACTTGCTTTCAAAACTGAGAGGAGGAAGAAGAAAGTTTGTACACTCTACAGGCTTTCACAAAGAAAAATAAAAATGATTGAGATATTAAAGAAAGCTACAAATAAACCCAAGTAAATATATCAAGAATGCCTGACAATGAAAATGTGGGCATATCTGCACTGTAAGTAACACCAAAAGCTTTCTCTTGGCAGGTTGAATAGCAGAAGAATGTAATGACAATTCTAAAAATGCCGTTACAGTTACACTACTGGTGATCTCCCTGTCTGTACAGGCCTGACTGGCTACCTTAATTCGCAGCCCTAAGTACCTAATATAGACACATCACTGAAATTATATTCTATAGTAGTCAGTTTGACACCTTTTATGAACATAATTAATTTTTTTATTTCTGCATTTAAGTACAGCGTTCTGATTTTGCACAGATAAGCCACAGTGAAGAATCCCAAACTAATCATTACATCAAGAGGTGTCCATAATGAAATAGTAGATGTTATGACTTCAATTCAACTTTGAAATAAGAATCAACTATGCAGTAATAAAAGCAGAGACACTACATGTTCAGGAGACAAACTTAAAGAGAAACTGCTCTTTCTTCCTAAGTCATAATCATTTCATCAGGATTAATCCTTGATTACCAGCCAAGCTTTGGTGGAGATGACAAATCATGTAGAGTATTTCAGAAGAGGAACTCTGAACAGAGAACTAAAAATAGAAGTCTATCCATAACTACTGAAAGATGCTAGCCATCAAATCCACCTCTTAGCAAGTGTTTCTCATCTGTGCTTAATGGGCAGATGTCTCTTACTCAGCACATTTTTTGAAATGAAGAAGTATGAATGACATTCTAGCTCTTTATCCAACTAGCTGGAGAAGAAACTGGGTAAGCTCTTGATTACCAGTTGAAATACCTGATAATTTTGGCAAACGACCTGTTTATCCCAGGTTACAGCTAGTTCATTCAACTGTTGCCCCAAAAAACTATCAACTTACATGTCAACAAGAACCAGTAATTTAAAAACAAAGAAGGAGAAGAAAGCAGCAAACCTGCAAATGCAGCAAGCCTTAGTTCTTTCAGAGGAACATCTCCCAAAATGAGTAACAAACCTCATGAGTTTAGCTTCAGTGCACCAGACAAATCTGTTTGATGAGTCAGTTCAAAGGAAAAACCTATCAAGAGGCCACAGTCTGCACAAAAACCATTCAGTCCAGAATATTCTCCAGAAAAAAAAAAAGTCTTGAAGACTAAAGAGCAGAGGATAAAAACAGTGAAAAAGCTGATCAGGAAGATGATGAGACATGAAAGAGTAGTTCCAGCAAAGACAACTCTAGCACAGTTTTATCAGTAAAGCCAGAATTGAACAGCAAAAGAAAACTTACTGTCAAAATGCTTTCAAAGCTTGACTGATAACAGCACCTTCATAATCATGTAATTTCTAATGAATTGTTAGAGAAATTTAAGTGCACTGACAATATCTAAATGTATACTTCTTGTATCAATGTATTGATTTAGTCATATCTTTTCCACTGATTTTTGCAGATTCACCTCCAGAAGTAATTTCTTCTGAAATTTAATCCTCTAAAAGATACTGTAACATTATCAACATGTATAAGTAATGCATCTTTTTTGCCTCTCTGTGCCATTTCAGTTGATTTAGATTAACTCATTTTGAATTGAGCTGTGGAAACTTTTTTTCTTCTATGGAAGTTAAGGTGCAACTACAAAAAAGATCATTTGACTATAAATGAAAATAAAATTTTTTTGTCCTAACAATCACTACAAGGAGCACAGACTTTATATCCAAAGAATAAGAAAATACTCACTATGTAATGACACTGTTAGTTAGGTTCCTGCTGTAAAATTATTACTCATTCTATTCTCTTCACTGCACTCCTACAGTGGGAAAAATACACTACATTCTTCTACAACTTGAAATTTATATTTTAGTGCACTGTCACTGTATACTATGCAATCAAACAGCAAAGGCAATTATAAGTACACCAGCTGCTTATTACTGAACATATACTACTGGTTCAGGAGATTTTAGGTTGTGCGTATTTTGCAGTTCCTGGAATTGCAGTAAAGAGGTGAACACCTGTAGTCACAATCCCCCCAAACAAGAAGAAAATGATGCCATGCTGCACAACAGAAGCTCAGTGTTAGAATGATTAAAATGTTATATATGACACATATAGACAAAACCAATCAGATATTACTGCTTTGTTTTCCACCTCTCAGCAGAACAGAACAGAGATGCTTAGCTTCTGATCCAAACACACTGAACTCAGCCAGGCTTAGAATCTGAGGTACAGGCAACCAAGAGAATATATTAAATATAAATACATTCCCTGAAAACAAAGGCTAAATTTTAAACTGCTAAACTTGCTCTTCATAGGTAATGGGATATTGTGCTTCTTACTTAAGACTCCCATAGATTAGACATTAATTTTCCCCAAACATCCAGCACCTTACTTTCAGTGAGAATATGGATTTTCTGTGTCTTTGGAAAGAAAAAATCAGTTTATCCTTGCAACAGTCTCTTCAGACTACCGGAATTAAATATTTTATACTCGGACTTATTTCTCCTCTTCCCATGATCCCTGCAATTCAGGTACTACCTGATCTAATAACTATTAATAAAACTAAATAAAAGTAAAGATAGTAAACAAAAAAAATCAAGTCAGTCTAATCTTTATTCATGTCCTAGTCCTGTGGAAGGTGGTACTGGCATAGTTACTAGGTATGATACCCATTAAGCATCAGAGAGTAAAAACAAACATATACTTGTCAAATTCTTCTCATTCTTCACACTAATTCAAGAAAAGACATTAGAGTTCAAACACTTATTCAATATATGCTACATGGCAGTAAATTCCTTTTCACTGTATCAGTCATCATCAATAAAGGACTATTGTTTTTTTAATCCCTTCCCTCCCCTGCTCTGCCCAGTCACACACCCTTTCTTCTCCCTAATCCACCCATTCTTTAAAGCCACCACAGGAACTTTTTAAGGCTGCTTGCTTGTTTGCAGTAGCTCTGAATAAACCACACAAACCAAACCTTTCACACACACGACTATTTTTGAAGTGAACATTAACATGAATACAATTTAAATGGAGAGAAGTCAACACCTGGGCCCAGGTAAGAAATATTGTTATAGAAAATGGGGGCTAAAAGCATGGAATGAGAGCTAGCTTTGTCCACAGGCAGTAGCCTAAGTGCCTATCAGTCAGCAAAAGCATTTTTAAAACAGCTGCATCAAAGCTTTCTGCAAGTTAGTCAGCATGTGACAGGCCAGCACATTACAACAGTGCCACAGCAATCTCTGCATAATAGGAGTGCTCCGAGTGACCTGAAAGGTCAGTGTTTTCAAGCATTCCAGTAATCTGTAAATTGCCTCGGCTTATCGCTTGGAAGCAACGTAATTACATTGCTTGAAGGGCTAGGACAGTAGAGCCAGATTTTAACTATTATGTTTTGGTAGGCTACATGCTAACCTGTACATGGTAAGCATATCCAGGAAATACAGACTAACGTAATTTTTTTTTTTTAAAGGAACATTGAAACATGAAAAAGTCTGCTCTTCTGATACAGGAAAAACTACTTAAGTTTAGTTTGTCAAGTATAAATATCTGTGAGGGGTCTTCTATTTCTCTAATAAGTTCTTCAAAATCTTTAAAGTTATTTTCTACAAAACTGATTTTTAAATACAATGAGACTGCAACTGCTCCTGAGTAAACTAAAACGCCCTGTCCTGGAAGTTAAAAGGTAGACAAAGCATAACGCAATTTCATACTAAGGGTTTAGCTGGCTTTGAAAAATGGTACTTTCTACCAAAGAAAAATTATTACTGCCAGCTATAAACATCCTAAGTAATTTCCTCGCAGCAAAGCAAGGCTGGTCATTGACTTTATTAACAAATTTTTCTACAAATAGAAAAGAAAAAACTGGATCCTTCAGTCAATTTACCTCACCAGATTAAAAACACAGTGTTTAGTTGCCAACAGCCTATTCAGGAAGAGCCAAACTATTTCAACCCACTATCTGAGTCACATGTTTCTGTGCTGTCCCATAGCACATACAGCCCACCCTGGTCCCAGGGCTCAGGGAACAGGCACTGGCACTCACCAGAGTCTACTTCACCCTGGCCTGTGCAACACTTGTTGCTCTGAAGATCATTGTCTCCTTCCCCTGCCACTGTACCACTACTAAAACTAGTGACCTCAAGCGTTCATCATTCACACAGAACGGAGTAAAACCAAGGACAAATACAAAGAACAGAGCAAAAATTCTTAATTTTATTTCGCTCAGAGAAAAGGGAAAAAATGCCTATGCAATATTTCTCTGACTGCTTGCTTTCGTTTGAAGTATTTTTCTTTCAGTAACTACTTAAGGCATGGTTGATCATTTTTTAAAATGGAGATAGCACAGGCAGTCAGAAGTTCAGGCTAGCAAAAGGCACACTGCAGAGGCATCACATTCAAGTTTAAAAGGCATCTGCTGCCTGTTTAAGATGCTAGTACAACCTGAACTGTGGAACACAAATCTCATTATTGTAAACCAAACTAAGTTTACAGGCAAAAAGATATTCCTACCATTAGTAACTATACACTTAAAAGGTGCCCTCATAATGCTGGAATAAAAAAAAACCCAAACCAAAAAACACAACAACATTGGTCATTCTAAAGGAGGAACGATCTCAGCAACTCTCTAACACTGGCTTCTTACTGTTGCTTACGCATTTTCCCAAGATAAGAAAACATTTACTGATTGCAGATAAACACAAGTAAGAAAGCCTTTTTACACTTGGTTTATTTCACATGAATAAACTCTGACTCCCTATACACTCAAAAGCTAAGAGAGTTCTTCAAAACCAAAAATCAAACATACACTTAATGTTTCAATTTCCATCCCCAAAATTCATGTTAACATGCAGGCTAGGCAGCTATGAAATCAAAGTACAAATGGGTGGTTTTCAATCTAACTGGTACCACTGCACCAAAGTTATGTTAAAATACATCATTCAGCAGCTCTACGACAAATATAACGGGCTAAGTATTCAGAGTTGCATACTGACAAGGTATTCAATAGATCCCTTAATTTGAAACTCAGCAGTTTCCTGGCCAGTTCTAGAACGGATTTACCATCCAACCATCAACAACAAACAAACTACAATAAACTACATGAAGAGAATTGGAAAAAATAGGCAACCATACTACAGAGTGTTTCTACAGCACTGTATCTCATTCAGACGAAACGTGTTCTCGATTCAAGCCATGAACATGGCTTTTATAAACCTGTATACCTTTCTTGTATTCCTTAGCTAAAGGTTCCCTGTTTTAGGAGCATTAATCCAGTCTACATGACCCACAGAGTGCGAAACCCAGTCAAAATGCCTGTCCATTTAGTTCTCTCAGATGAGATTACTCTCCAGGAATTTCCATTCCTGCATAGCTGGATTATTAACAGAGAGGTTTATCCTGTATGCAATGGCCAATCACTTTCCACAACATAATTTCAATTTTGAAGGAAACACAAGTTCTTCTGTAAGAAAGCCATGCCTTCAAGCTTGGCTTCAAGATCATAATAGCCATTGGAAAAACTATTTCAGGGAGTCCAGGTTTATAGGGAAAGCCTGTACCTTTTTCACCTAACATTATGGTGGAAACCTAATTTATGTAGATGCATTCGTGGGCAAAAGAACATTTTTTTCCAAATAACATGTAAGAAAAATGCTGGGTTAAGTGAGACTAAAATGTATTTAAACAAGCATCCTGTGCTAAGAGAGTTAACATGATCTGGCCTTCTTCCAGATTTCATTGTGGGCAAGCCAGCCTTCTAAAATGAAGAAGAATTACATATTTATTATGAGTCTTGGAATTTGTTCAGATAAACAATACTTGGCATAGTTAGTCCCAGGTACTATCCTGATCCCATATGACTTACAATTGACTAACCATTTGATACCACATTGTCAAGTAGCACATCAAAGTTACTTCTTGAGTTTTACCGTTACAGCCATTCCCACTGTTACTTTTAACTAGAACCAATGAATATTGAGATTACATCATTTACACCTATTAAATTTTCAATGAAGCTGAATGCCAACTATGCTCATATACTCCCCTTTGGGTTTTTTACTTTTTTTTTCTTTAAGACTTTTAAATATGTTTTTATACATTTATAGCAATGTGTGTCAGGTCAATCTTTCTGCAAATTCATGTCACCACTGCTGTAATTTAATAGAAAAACTGACATCATTGTTCAAATTTCACAATCTGCCCTGTTTCATTATGCAACTGCTTCTAGTTATAATTTATTACTTCTTTTTAATTAACTGTACTTAAAAAAACTGAGCAGCGTCTCTTCAGCCTCCAGTCACTTCTTAGTAATTTCTGTGTTATGGAACTTCATGATTAATAAAACTGAGTCACTAATGCTGCAGCAGGAATGCCACTTGTAGTGGCTGAAGTCTAGAGAAAACAACCAACCAACAAGGTTTGTAGGAAAGGGCAATGGATACTATTCCAGCCTCCTCAACTCTTCTTCAGGAGCGATGTTCAAAAGCTTGACCATAAGCTCTGAAGTGTACTAACAAGTCTCTAAGCATGTTACTCTATGTCCCATCTGGGTACACCCTAAGAAACAGACACCAGCCCAGAGTGTAAATAGCTGGAAAGGTCCACTTAGTATTTACAAGCAAAATTTAAGCTGGATACATAAAAGGGGGCCATCTGTTAAAGCGATTGCCAACTCAGTGGGGCAGAGGGGAAGACACTGTTACTGGACATAATTCAAACTAGGCAAGGAACTGCTTATACAATCCCAGAGGATCATGAGTTGAAAACTAATTACTGACTGTTTAGAAGGGGTGGGGGGAATATTTTATAATTAAGTTCCTAAGAAGAACTCAAATGCAAAAGGCAGTGGTGAGGAAGACAGAAGACTGCTCTCTAGTGCAGTAATTAGTGGGAAAAGCCTTGGAACTACAAATCAAAGAAACTGCCTACTTTTGCTCAGTTTCTATTTTCAGCATATGAGTACTTTGCATATGTGGGGATGGAGAGACGAAAAGACAATCAGAGCTATACCAAGTTCTGTTATTGCTTTCTCTGCTATGGAAAACTAACTAAACACCATATGATGAGCTATACAGACCAAAAAAAGGTCACAGTAGATTTGACCACTTCTCCGAAGAATGTGAACTTCTCCAACACAACACTCCCTACTGTCATCATCTTACTGAATTTAGGTTGTCCTCCCCCACCACAAAAAGGAAGAACATCTGTTTATAATGGATTAGGAAACAAGAATCCTATTAGAGATTACCAAATACTATTGAGAAAATAAATACTATTTTAACGTACAGCCAATATTTAAATTTTTAGCACCAACAATACAGTTCATTTTTTCAAGTGTCCATGTAAATCCTGATGAGCATATGCAGAAAAGAACCCTAAAGAGCTACTGAAGATCCTACAGAGTTAAGAATAGTAAACATAAGCCAAGTGCCCAGTCCTGCACATACTGGGGCAGTTCTCCAACCCTGCAGCAGCCCATCTACATAACTTGAACAGTCCACAGATTTAAGGAGTTATCTACGGATATAACACAGCAGGAAAATCTCACGGATAACCAAGCAGACACCACTGACCCTGGACAAGTCACCACACTTGTGGCCACAGCAGTGCTTGTAACTCTGCACGATCTGAGGGACCCACACTGGATCTTACAGCAATCAGCTGAACATGACCCTCCATTTTCTCAGGTCCTTCACTGAATATGTCACCGCCACTTGAAACACGAGCATCTCTACTGTTTATGAGTGTAGAGTGCGCATTTGAATAATCAGTCCCTAAAACAGCATAATTATAAGACAAGACAATGTTTTCATTTCAGGGCTTTTTGGACTCAGCATAAATACACCGCACAGAATCATGGAATTCATTTTAAGACTTCCCTGTGGCTGTTTGCTTAATCAGTATATTCAGTGAAGAAGTCATTAGCGATATATTTGCCTGAGAAAACACTGAGCATAGTTTGATATTAATTTTCATTGTATTCATACCATAATAACAAGAAAAAATTTAGGGGATGTAAATGACTAATGTCTTTCTTAACCTGTAACAAAAACTTCACAATAACCCTTTTCTTCAAATACCATGCCTAAACTCAAACAGACACATGAAATTTAACAGTGTTCTAAACCAAACATTAGAATTATTAATTTTGACATGGACAGGCACATAACTTTACTCTCCCCACACTGTGACTGTAATCAGACTTTCCCTGCCACTCTGGTGTAGACGAGACATGGCCTTTGCTCTGTGGAGGACAGAAGAACAAAACAGAAGAGAGGATCCCATTTCACGCTGCAGGTTTACTGGCATGGCCCCTACCAAATGGGTGAACACGCAGGTCCTTGGTCAGAACTCCACCAACTTTGATACAATGCCTTTGGACGAGTGCTGTGACCTGAGATAGACAATACTTTTGTGCAGTATTTCAAGTAATAAACCCAAAATATTTAGCACAATTCAAAGCTTGAGCAGTTCACTAGTTACAGCTCTGTTCCAAACTCAATACCTTATGCTGAAGACTTAATAACAAGTATTTTCATGAGTACCCAGGTTTTGACAACAATGGTATATTGCAGTGCCAACATAGACAATGACCACTTTTGACTTCAAGCACTGGTTTAAAATATCACGTTTTGAGCTGTTTTTCGCATAGTATCTCTTCTCATAGAATGTAAGTAGAAGTGTAATGTGCACATTAAATACCTATGATGTACAGTAACCTTTTTCTAGATGTTTTCCTTGACACTGAGGTTATCTAGCTGGTCAGTGATAAGGTCTGACTGATTTTCCACGCTATAAAGGTGGAACCAGTTGCCAGGCACAGTCAGATTTCAAGCTCTGTTTATATTACAGTAATCTTTATGGTGCACATTGAACCTCCATATGCAAACTCACAGAACAACACTTCATAATGACCCTATAAAGCGTGGTGCTCGTGGCTCTTTTCACACTGCAACCAAATTCATACTGAAAAATGCAGCTAACATATCATCTGGAAGCTAAAGTTGCTGACAGGTGTAACAATGAATTTAAGAAAATCCAAACCCAAAATACAAGTTATCTGTATAATTCCTTCTTTGAAAAACAAAACAAAAAAACCCCCGGAACATTAAAATTAGTATTTCCTAAAGTGAAAATACAACTTACGGAAATACTGTCAAAACTCAATGCAGTCATTCGAAAGGATCTTTTTTCCAAATAGGAGGTAGAATCTTAAACCAAAATCTCAGTCGCTTTCCCATATGCATTTTCTATATATTTGTTTTTACAGCTGAAGAATCTCACCAACAACTGGAGAACTGATCTAACTTTACAATAGTCATGTACAGACTTATATGGGAAAACCAAAATAATGTTCCAAACTTAGTTATCTCACCAATTACATTAAAAAACACTTTAAAAGCCTACATATACATCCTCTACCAGAAATAAATACATTCCTGTCTCCAAGTAAGATTTTGGGTAGAATACTAATCTACATTTATGAAAACCATAGGTCATTCCCTTCAAAATAGGAAACCAAAGAGTCCTTGCAATCAGCATGTCCTGAACCATTAACATGATCACGTTCTCAACTTCTGATGCAAGGTGTAGTTAACAGATACATTCCTGGAGCTAGAAAATCAGTTAGAATAACCAAAATTCAATTAATTACAGGACTGAAGTGAAAGATGGAAAAATATTCTTCATGAATGTATTTAAAACTAGAAGGAAGTCTTCAGAACTCAGGTTCTGCATTCAAAAGGGCTCAGAAATTCTTAAGTCCTGTCCCCACATTTACTATTTAAAAGCTTTTTGTTTTGGTTTGCTTGGGGGTTTTTTTGTGTTTTTTTCTCTTTTTTTCAAATGCGGATTATATTTGAAACCCATCTTAAAGGTAGAAAGCTTCACATCCCATTACTAAGACCCTGACACAGTCATTCCCGCAGCATCCATCAGCATTGTTCAAAAACACATCAGAGGAGATTAGGCCCCTTACATTTCGCAATAACAGCCATGACCAGATTAGACTGTAAGCAAGACTTCATTTCCCTCGCCATTTTCTATTGTATACTACCAAGAGCCACAACAAGCACATAACACCTTAATAAAAGCACATTCCTTTACAGCATAACTGGGAAAAAGCTAAGTAATCAAAACTGAAGGGCAGTCAAAGACTGTTGATAATAGGGCACAACACAATCACAGCAGCCAAGATTCCCTCATGTACCAATAAGAATTATTCAGCTAATAGTTTTTTTTAATCAGGTAAAGTGTGTCAAGATAAATGTAGACAGGGACCCAAGGCTCAAAAGTATATTAAGTGACTATTAAGAGAAGATAATTCACAGAGGCTTTTTTCTAATGCATTACAAGCCCAAAAATGAGTAACCAGATACTACATCCACAGGGTTGACTGAAAGAAGCAAGATCTGAAGCTTGAACACAAACATCCTCCAATATTTCAATATTTTTAATCTTCCCATCTACATTTTTTAATGGGCAGTGGCCCAGGAACTAACAGCCTGAAGTACAAATAACACTATCCACTCAAAGCATTTCTGTTTTGACAAGGAAATTCATATGAACTGTATGCATCAGATTCCAATCTCTAAAATCACTTCTGTGATCAAAATCAAAAAGAAATAATTCTGATAAAAAGGTATTACAGTTATACTGTAAGAATTTACACTGACAAAGCTACAAGACTTACAAAATTAATTTTTTTCCTGAGAAAGAGATATTCTATTTCAAATACATGACCTCTATAAATCTGAAAGCATACCAGTGAAGAGTTAAAGCAAAGTGAGAGTATATTTTGCAACATTCTTAAATTAACACACTTTGCAGTATAATTAGTTTGGCTGATACTGTATACGTGTAGGCAAAGGGCCAATGTGATATGATCATGAGCAGGAAGAGTTTCAAGTAACTCTGAATTTACACCAGTCTGTACACCAGTCTACAGTAAAAACAGATACTACTTCTGTATTTAAAAATAGAAAAAACTTTTAAGACAGTGCATACATGTGTGAAAGGCAGTATTTGTCCACAGCCTCACAAAAGAGCTGTATTTTAAGAGAGTATTTTGAATTGGAAAGGAGAACTTTACACTTTAATTTAAAAAAAAAAATTAAAAATCTGCAAAATTTAAGTTGATGCCATTTCTCACAATCCCTCGCATATCAAAACTCTAGCACAATATCATTCAAGACAACATTTACCTTCAACTCCTATTTGAAAATATAAATGCATTTGAACAGGCTTTAAAAGTATGTTTTGTCTCTGTAGCTAGGCAATACCACTAGTGTGAAATACTACCCAAATTAAGTTACTACTCCCATCATATATATTTATTGTTGAAGTGTGTACACATATATGTTAAAATGTAATAACGTATCCCTGGAAGCATACTTAGAAGAGGCATGAAACTCAGTAGGTCGACACTAGCTTTTAAATTTTTTAAATTCCACTCTGGGAGCTGAGGTTGCCTTGAAAACGCCTCCAAAGTAAGACTTCAGGATTGATAAGATCGCCAGCTAACAGTACCTTACAACTATAGTAAACTCTCTTGTTACTTAGTGCCTCAAATACTTAAGTTTTTCAGTAGCAATGCGGTAAGGGGCGCGTTTCGCTTCAGCCTGGACAATACCGCTTCTGAATCAGTGCATCCCGGTAAGTGACATCAGACCGAAACCACGTAGTTTCACCCGAAAGCAAACACCACCAAGCCGAGCTCCGGCAACATCAGCTAACACACCACGGCAACTTGTCGCACTGAAGCCACAGCAGCTACTCAGGCGCCACAAGCTAAAAATCAGTTCGAAATTCAAATTCAAGCTAGTTTAAAAGCAAACCTTTAATTTTATACGCAGGAGAAATAACCTGTTGAGCGCCCTAACTCCAGCCCTTCCCTCGGGGCCGCTCGGCATTACTCACGGCTGTGCTGGGGGAGGTCAGAGTACACACCCCGCACGGTGCACCTGCACCGCCAACACCTACGGGTCAGGTGGAGGGAGGGCCGGCACAAGTTTCTGACGGATTACTGCCACCCCAAAGCTGTTTACCGTATGTCAGCAACAATCCTCCGCGACTGATTCAGCAGCCACAGAAAAATCCTGCAGTACTGGACTCTCCCGGTTGAACCTTCCTTAATTGCTACCCAGCTCCAGTCTGGAACAAAAAGGTACGGCCAGCGCCCCAGCGGCAGCGCGAGGCTTTTCCCCGGGGCAGGGCCCGGCTCCAGGAGCCGTCCCGTCTGCGGCCCCCCGCCCGCACATCCAACAGGTGGGCACGGGCCCGGCCCGGCCCGGCCCGCGGCAGGGCGGCTCGGCGGGCGCAGCGGAGCGGCCGGGGG
>WBMV01006423.1:117438-134534 GCA_013396655.1 Campylorhamphus procurvoides | reverse complement strand
TTTTTTCTCTCCTCTCCTCTCCTCTCCTCTCCTCTCCTCTCCTCTCTTTTTTCTCTTTTCCTTTCCCTTTAACAAGCTTTAAGGAAACAGCAGATGTCTCTCTATATATACACATACAAAATCATAGAATCACAGAATCATAGAATCAATTGGATTGGAAAAGACCTCCGAGATCATTGAGTTCAACCCTTGATCCAACTGCAGTCTGTTTACTAGATCATGGCACATCCAATCTCAGTTTAAAAACCTCCAGGGACAGTGAATCCACCACCTCTCTCGGCAGGCCATTCCAATGCCTGATTACTCCCTGTAAAGAATTTCTTTCTAATATCCAACCTAAATTTCCCCTGGCAGAGCTTAAGCCCATGGTGCCCCCTTGTCCTATTGCTGGCTGCCTGGGAGAAGAGACCAACCCCACCTGGCTATAACCTCCCTTCAGATAGATGTAGAGAGTCATGAGGTCACCTCTAAGCCTTCTCTTCTCCAAACTAAACAACCCCAGCTCCCTCAGCCTCTCCCCATAGGACTTGTGCTCCAGTCCCTTCACCAGCCTCGTTGCTCTTCTCTGGACCTGCTCCAGCACCTCAATATCTTTCCTGACCTGAGTGGCCCAGAGCTGAACATAATACTCAAGGTGTGGCCTTACCAATGCAGAGTACAGGGGAAGGATCACTTCCCTGGTCCTGCTAGCCACACTATTTTTTATACAGGCCAGGATACCATTGGCCTTCTTGGCCACCTGGGCACACTGTTGGCTCATGTTGAGCTTCCTGTCAGTCAGTACTCCCAGCTCCCTTTCTGCCTGGCCCCTCTCCAGCCACTCTGTCCCCAGCCTGTAGCGCTGCATGGGGTTGTTGTGGCCAAAGTACAGGACCCGGCACTTGGCCTTATTGAACTTCATCCCATTGGAATCAGCCCATCTCCCCAGTCTATCCAGATCCCTCTGCAGAGCCCTCCTGCCTTCCAGCAGGTTGACACTCCCATCCCAGCTTGGTGTCATCAGCAAATTTGCTGATCTAAATCATCAATAAAGATGTTAAACAGGACTGGGCCCAACACTGACCCTTGGGGGACACCACTAGTGAGCGGCCACCAGCTGGATGTCGGCCTCTTCCCAGCACTCTCTGGGTCCGGCCAGCCAGCCAGTTGTTAACCCAGCAGAGTGTACACTTGTCCAAGCCATGGGCTCCCAGCTTTCCCAGAGTATATTACGGCAGACAGTGTCAAAGGCTTTGCTGAAGTCTAGATAGGCTACATGCACAGCCTTCCCTTCATCCACCAGGTGGGTCACCTGATCATAAAAGGAGATCAGGTTGGTCAGACAGGACCTGTCCCTCCTAAACCCATGCTAGCTGGGTCTGATATATATAGATATATAGCAAGAGAGATACACATGTTAGTGTTTATGCATATATATGCCCCATATATATAGTGTGTTCAGTCAGATACAGATATATACCAAGTCCCATCTGGTAGCTGAAGGATCTGAATTTTAAAACACATTCCTGATGCTACCATTTTAGGTCCTGAAAACTGTATGGCTTCCCCATTTTTAGAGAGGATTGTCTCAAAAGTCAAATGCTGAAGAAAAGCAAGTGCTTTACTCATCCTTTAAATAACACTGGGAAATGTCTAAAAAAAGTAATATTTTCTTGATAGAAAACATAAAAATAAAACTATTATTTAACAAGTGCAGTTCAAACTATAACCCTAAACTGATTCAAAGGATAAAGAAGGATAGTCAGACGTGTGAATCTGTCTTCCTGAGGGCACGTTACACTGCAGGAATAGGAAGTCTATTCTCTACTTTGTGTTGACATAACTTTTTAAAAAATGTTTTGACCACTTAAAGTTAAGGAAGAAGGAAACTGCAGAACCAGAGCCACTACAGAGACAGCTTCCTGTAGTTTTTATGGTGTTGGTGGCTCCAAAAAAGAGAACAATTCATATAAGATCTTTCAGAGATATCAGACTGTTTTGCTGTCCTATGAGGTAGTCTTGGGATGCTTAGCTGTAAGTATGCCTATATATTATCAGTGATATCATGCAGTTTAGTTGATATTGTTTGTTCTGTATTTGTTGCCACCTGATTTCAGCATTTCAGGAACAAAGGAAAAGGGGGAAGAGAAAATCAGAATTCACCATATAAACCACAAGAGAAGAAAGTATCTGTTTCTAGCTCAAGAAATAACAGTGGTTTAAAGAAAGCTGTGGGAAATCCATGTCCTTAAAATTACACAGAATTTCAGTGACTTGATTAATTGAGTTCCCAGGGAAAAAAATTAATGTACTAATGGTGTCTAGTAATGATTCTAATCTTCCTCCTACTTCCACGCAGTTAAAGCTTGCTTCTTATATCGACTTACTCTTTAAAAAGCTGTATATCACTGCAGGTGCCTCTTCTACAAACACTGCAGATAATTGATCAGTACACAGGGAATAGTCTTCCAGTAACTTCTTGCCTCTCACATATTAGAACTGTTAGACAAAGGCAAAATCCCAAAACACCTGTACTTTCCCTCTCATTAACAGCTTAAAGCATACACCTCAAGTACACTGCATATGCCCGGAATGGGAATAAACCCAACCTATTCTGAGATTCAGCCGGTGTTAAACACCTGCTGTTTAAACTCACTGTTATTTCTTTTCTAACACCTTAATAAAGAGTACTAGGCTTAATACAGTACAAGTTTTTTTCTGTTCAGCCAGAATATCCCTTCAACTTTTAAGCAAATGGGAAATGTACAAATAGAATTAAAATAAGTTGCAGTGCCAACACAACATTATTTTCAGCCTTAAAATACCTAAAGATTTTATCACTGTAGAGTAATCTCTTTGGTTAAAAGAAACTCATCTCCTTGGTTTAGACTAGGTCTTAAGAGAATCTTTGTCATCTGAAACTACGTGTAGTGACAAAATCTGACACCACTGATGAAAAAAAATGTTATCTGTGAGTTTTAGTTGTGATTCATGATAGCAGAGCTATTTTATTACAGAAATTTATTACAGAAATGTTATCTAACTTCTACTTCCCATCTCAGATGTTTTGTGAACAGGACAGTATATTTAAATGCACTGCAGCTGATCAAGACTGATTTTACAAAATGCTTCACTGTTAAGTAGCTACTGGGTGTCAAATGTCAGATATTCCAAACTGTTACACTTTCTCCAGGTTTATTTGGTAGGGAGGGGACTGTTAAAATAATCCGAGACAGCCGTGAGACTTCAGCAGAAGCAGAGTCAGTGAGTTTGTGGTTCCAGTCGGATGAACAGTCATGCTGCAGACAGTACAACACATGCTCCACTGATCGAGAATTCTTATTGTCACAGTTGGCTGTTCAGAGAGCATGACTAGCAGCTCATTCTTAAAAATGCTTGCCCCGACAACAAGCAACAAGCACCAAAGATTAGCTGCACAGGAAACTTAAGAAAATAAAAATGAAGGTTGAACACACACAGGCTTCATTATTTCCAAGTATTTCAGAAAGGCAGCCTAGGGACAGCTTAACAAAATTGATTCATTTAATTACCTTGTTGGCAAACAACTCTGTATGCAAACCCAGAAATTTTCCAGGAACCCTTGCACAAGGTGCAAAGTGACAAAACTTTCTCTGAAACCTCCTCCAAAAATCCCCACTCATAAAGAGGAACAAAGAGGGGGAGAAAAGGTGTGGTTTTCCAACCCAGATAATTTGGAAAGGTGAGATTACTCGCATACATTACTTGCTTGCATACAAAAAGTGAAAATACATACTGCAAGTTGTTACATTCAACACAAAAATATATACTGAAAATTTTTATACTGCTAAAAACATTTATAGATAATGGTGCAAAAGCGTGAGCTCATTTGTTTCTTAATTCTTCATATAAGAAAGACTATTGCATAATTGTAAAAAGGTAGAATCTTAAATTACTGAACTTTATAATCTGGGGTTTTTTTTGCCACTCAGATGTTGTCTTTTAGAATGCCAAGTTTATTTTTATCCTCTAACCTTTCTTATTACAAGTGGTACAAGGCTCCATTCTTTTAAAATTCAGGTGCACAAGTCCATCAAGTCAAGGGTCTAACAATGTGCTTAGAAGTGGGAACACCAGATGACACCCACTTAATTCCAGTGTAATCTTTACCTTAGTTGGTAGCTCTGTCCTAGTAGCACCTGCTTTACAAGAGCAACTTCAGCAAGGTTCAGAGGAGGTAAGAAAGGTGATTAAGCTCCTGATGGTCACGCCCAAGGAGCTATGAACGCTTTCCATTTTAGTATTTGCTTTTGTTCCTACCTTCAGATATTAAAAACAGTAAAAAAAAAAGGCGCTTAAAAAAGATCCCTGTTCGTGTCAGTGTAAGAAACTCAAGTTATCTTATTTGTACCCCCTGCAGCTTCCTTAACTATGTATTACTGGATTATTATATTGCACAGTGGTGTCACCACTGGTCTGCAATGGTTTATTGGGGCTCCCTTTGAAAATTATTATCCTTCCAAAATATATTAAGGCTGAGGCATGATTGCATAAAATGCTATTTATAAACATGTTATAAAGCACTATAGTAGAACACAGTTTTATGACTTTTATCTCCATTTTTCAATAATTTAGCCTACACCCTCAACCGATCCTATTTGAGACAAATTCATTGAGCATGACATACTTTCCATTTTAACGTTAGCAGTGCTTTTTAGTTACTTTTAGTCTGTAGCAACTAAGTATACATCTGGTTATCTGTAATATTACATATTGTATTTTAGCCATCTGCAATCAATAACAAAATTTAGCTCCCAGGGACAACATGTTTTGCAGTATGCCCTATTTCATCTGTAACTGTTACAGTGTGGTTAATATTAATATTTTTAATTATATACATAAAACTAGTTACAAGTTTTTAAAATCAGTTAAAAAGTTTTCAGTGTATCTAACAGTTTCAAGATGGCAATATACATGAGAGAATACTAGAACAGAAAGTGCTTAGGGTGGGAGGATACCACATTATTTCCTGAGCTGTTGTTGTTGTCAGGAAAGAAAAACACACGTCACGGGTTGGCTTTTAGGCTTTGCTATGTCACAGCACATGAAATCAGTGGGCAATATACACTACTGTGATGAAAGCCCCACAGTCTTCTCGTGTTCCTTGGCCACCCATTTCTGCTCTTGCACTGCAGAAGTCCCTCCAGAGCTGCACCTTGCTAACTCCATGGGGATAACTGAAGTGATACTCATTAAGAAATTATCCTTGTAGCACAGAGACAGCAATAAGTGGCCAGATGGGGACTTAAGCTGAATTTACGGGCCAAGATAACATGACTGTATCTACTCTTGCATAGCGTTTACCTACACTTTAAGCACGTAGATCTCAGCTACAGATTTCTGAACCTGTGGACAAAAGGTATCTACTGCCTTACAGAGGTACCTCATCTGACACAGGATTGCTGGCTTCATTCCTTGGATAATTGCGTGGCATTTTTCAAGTACTCACTATGCATGTGCAAGAAATTCTTAGAAATTCTCATTTTTTAGTTTGGAGATTTATATAGCGTTAGCTGTAAAAAGACATGGTGAAAACAGTCATCACTGAGTCACTCAAAAGCCCTCAAGAAGCATGCATGCATTTTACATTTGGCCCCTTCACTGCAACCTGCATTTTCAACAAGATTTTTTTAGAAATAACTGAATAAGATTTTCATTCAAGGTTTACATAACCAAGTTTTGACCACAGAGTAATACTGATTATGTTTAACACAGTAAACAAGAGATTGAAACAGATGTGAAGTGCTAAATGAAATTTTTTTAAGGAGTCATCACACTGTTTATACTGATGGAGTCCAGACTTCACTTATTTCTCTCAGCTAAGTAGATTCAGTCCAGCTCTCTAGGCATTTATACTGCAACTAGATCTGATTTACATTTGCCAAACCAGAAGTTCTTCAGAGAAACTCACATGTGGTATGTGCAGGAATGGCAGGGCTCAACTCTCAGCTGAGTGCTGCTGGTTGTGCACTTACCCAGGAAACACTGGTAATTGGTAAGATAAACATATATGGCTTACTGTATCTTTACTTAAACTCCAACTTTAAAATCTGAGAAATCTGCAGTCAAATTTTCCTGACCCTGCTGCATTATCAGAGAAACCATCACTTTTGTATAGGGCCATACATGCCACAACCTATATTATGGTGAAGCCAAGAGGCTCTAATCAGAATGGTGCTTTAATCTAGCTAAACCTATAGAGCTTGTACAGAAGGATTCAAAGCAAAAATATTTGCAGTGCAAAGCTCAAAGCTAAAAGGGCAAATGCTGTATTTCCCACACTTGGATGACTGTCTGAGTGTTTAGGCAGCATAGGCTTCACAGAATTATATCAATTTCATTAGCTAAATCTCTTCTTTACACATCTGTCAGTTCAATCCAGTGTGCAAACTGAAAACCTGTAACTGTCACATCCTTTTTTAAATGTGTGAGTTTATAGTACTTGTGAAAAGTGCTAAAGCAAGAGCCTAGGGACTGAAATGCTTCTTGTTTTCTGAGCAGGTAAAGCAAGGACAAGCATTAAAGCAAGTTTCCCACTGAAGTCCAGTCACTGTGGTTGGTTTCAGTCCCTTGATCCCTTTGCCTGAAAGCTTGTCCAGTATTTACAGTCACAGAATATCCTGAGCTGGAAGGGACCCACAAGGACCACTGAGTATAGCTGATTTCTGATGTTATGCTCTAGTCTAATAAAAGATACAGCTTCCCATAATAAAATTTGCTTCCTAGTTAGCAAGTACTTTTTCCAAAATGGAGAAACCAAATTTTGTGAAGTGTTTGATCTTTCATGAGTCACACAATACTCTTACTTCTTGTATTAGTTTAAAATGAGTAAATATTATAATTGACAACAAAATGCTTGATGCTGAAGAGATTTCTACAACTTCTCATGAAAAATGTAACAAGTGTTTTGGAGAAGATCTTCCACATATACTTCATTTAGACTTATTTTCTCATACTTTTCAAAAGCTCCTCATTAGAATGGGCAGCCTTCAAAACGGACTGTTTTTTGACTCCTGAAGACTGAATTACAGAGCTTGAAATCAATTCTGTGACTCTTTCCTGGATATGTGTCACACTGACATTTATCAGAACATCAAATACATGCACCGCTGTTTTTAGACATGCACTGGTGAACAAATACATTTCATACTACTTCTAAATATTTCTGTCAGGGTACCCATATTCTATTTTCACAACTGGACATATCTTTGCTTTCTGAATACTATATGCCAGGGTCATGCAAAAAAAAAAAAAAAGCAAGCTAGCCCCGAAATCATCACAGAAAGCATCCAAAACCACTTTGATAGAAGAAACACCTTTTTTGTACACTTGTCTTAGAGTAGACTGATTTGTTTTTCCAGATTACTTCTTTTCAATTCTATAACTGTATCAGGGCCCTGGCTGCACTAATAGGCCTTAATAGCCCTGACAAATTGATTATGAAGATAATTAATTGTTTCTCTTTAAAAGCCCTGTAATCTGGAGGCAGCGGCAGGGGTTAATAGAGATTTACAAGGAAGAGGGAAGAAGGTGAGGTGGAGGCATTTCTTCCCCATGAACACCATAATATTTGCCATAATTCACATGAAACCTCCTCTCTCTGTTCCCCAGCCAGAGCTGTATCATGAGCAGTTAACCCACCCATTATTCTTGGCACAGAAATAAATTAGAGAGGTAATCATTGAATGCTTAGATCATTTGGGAAAATCAGTGAAACAATTTCTATGTACATAAGCATATTTGAGAAGGATTGCAAATCATATACAACATTTATTATATCTGCAAACACACAAGGTAATACGGTAGATGTTGCCCTCATTATATTAAAAACAAGTAAAATCTGAGCTTTGCAAAATCTTTGCTCATATGTATGCAGGGTTAGCTTTAGCCATGCATGGCCACGAAAGGCCCAAAGAAAGGGTGTCAGCAGTGATGCCTCCCTGCAGCAATACAAGCCTCATCTTGCACAACCCATCCAGCCTGAGAGCCAGAGGAGTGGGAAGGTGAATGAATCTTCAGAACATATCATTGTCTTAGTACTTCATAATACTACAGCTCAGGTAATGAGATCATATCAAAATGTCATGGCTCGAGCTGGATGGTGAGCACAGCAACACTGCCATTTGAATTCAAATTCAAATTTCATTAGGTATCATATTTCATTTTAAAATTAGTATTTTGTTTCTAGGTGAACAGATCAGATTGTGTAACTGAAAGCTATCTACATCACAACCTTTTTCATGCCACTGCAAAAATAATTTCAGTGGTCTTAAGGATAAGTTGACTGAGGTTTCTCAAATATATATGCTATATATGCAGATAAACTTTGTCTCATTTTTTAATTACAATGATTACTTTGTATCTTCCTGCCTGCACCCTTATATGACGCTCCTCCAACTCCCCTTCCAAAAACCGTGTCACCAGTGAGGATGGCCAGTATCCCACTGCTCCACTATTGTGTGGCAGTCACGGACTGAGGAAGGAATGGCCTCAGTAAGAACACCTGGGGACAATCTGCTTTACCAGTATTCTATTACTCTCTAGACAGCAGGAAGAATAGAATTGTCCAGCACCACCAGCATGTTTCTTCTTTCTAAGGACATGGTTCTTGTATTTGAAACTGAAATTAATTCAGCCAGCATATGCAGTCCTTTATTAAAGGGCTCTTTGAACCTAAGGAAACAGAGATACTGTAAGAAGTCATGCATCTGAAGCTGTTTGGAAGTAATTTCTTGTTTATTCAGCGTGTGCAGTCACCTTAGGGCTGCATCCCCTTAAACACAGTCCTCCTGCACTGACCAGGGGAGTCACCTGAAAGACAGTTCTGGTGTCACCACACTCTGCGCTGACCAGGGAAAAGGCAACTTCCAAGCTCTGCCCAAGGACTCCCCCGGAACCCTCCCAAAATGCTGGTTGGAGGCCGCAGTGAGTCAGGGCACCACCTCTGGAGGCACCTTCCCAGCACACCCGCTCTGACCTGCTCTGCTCACTTAGCCATGCTCCATCTGGAGCCACAGCCTCTTCCCCCAGGCACAGCTTCTGCCATGGAAACCTTCTTCAGACTCCAGAGGAGCCTGACTCCCTGCACTGCAAATATTTTTAGAAATGGCCCTGTTGCTGCAGTGTATTACAAATTAAACAAATGCACCCTTATATAACATTATTACAATTATATTGCAGTCTTTGCCTCCGAGAGACAGCAGCACCGCAGCTACTGAGCTTCTACCACATGAAGGGGCAGAAGATGCTGCACAGCTGGACCCCAAGTGCATCATATCTTGCATTAAAGTGAGGTATAACAGAATCCTTGGATTGAGGGTATCACCTAACTCCATCAAAAAGTTATGCGTATATAAATCTTAAATGACTTGCAGCATGAAAACAAATTACTAAGCCCCCAGCTGAGATTTCAACTCATTTTGAGTTTCTAATTATGCTTGAACTGTTCTTGAAAACACTGAAATCTGTTTCTGACTGCATAGCAAAGTATCAAAAGGGCAAGGCAAATATTGTAGTAACCTGCATAAGCAATCTGATAGTTATTGTGGAATGTGTCCTCTGCCCTTTATCTTCTCTGGAGAAGTCAGTACTGATTATGAAAACACAATAATAAGACATTCCAGAAATTTATCATTTTTAATCAATTTTAAACATTTCAATATTTGAAGCAAATCCTTAATTTGTGATGTTATCTTTCCATTTCCATTCTTTGCTATATGGAAGAAGTATTTAATACATAAACTTTGATGTCAATACATATTCACAGGCAGACAATTTTCTTCTGAACAAACTTGTTTCTGTAAATATAAATGCAATGCAAACATCACTGGCACAGTCCTGTCTGTGGTAACAGCTGTGATTAAACCATGCCTGTTTCTATGGTTAGGGATGTTTGTTAACCTGCACTTTGCAATGAAAGGGCAAACAACTGTGACTACACCTATATTTTAGCAACAGCAGGATACAGATATTAAATTCTGGACTGCACTGGCCTCACACTCCTCTAGCTCTGGAAAAAATCTCAAAGACAGTCTTTTTCATTTTTCTTTTTTAGTCTTTTGGTTTCTTTATATGGAAATTATTTACTAGACTCTTCAACTTTGCTCTATCACATATGTGAAGAAATAACAGTGCAAAATACATAGCATGAAGTATACTGTTTTTCAACATTCCTTTTTCAAGCATTTTCTGGGACCTCTTTAGGAAAAAGTAGTCATTGTTCACAGAAAATTCTCTTGTATGGCCTTAGTATTGTTGCCTCTTCCTCACTAAGGAGGATCACTGAGGTACAAACAGCACCAACACCTGGGTTTTACCACCCAGATGCCACTGGCATGCTCAGTGACCTGGGGTTAGTCACTTAACTTCTCTGTACTTCAGTAAAACATCAATGGGAGCTACATGGCCAAATAAATACGATGAAGAAGCTTTTTATGTGCTCAGTGGTACACAAATGCACAGTACTGCTGTAAAATTGTAATTGAAAAAGAGAAAATCAAGGTAAATATTGACAGCTCTTCTTAAGAACTCATGCAACTTGCACATTCAATCATTAATATTTTCATTGCAGTTTGTCTCTCCTGACTGAGTATCTTAAAGGGCTTGTTATCTTGGCAAGGTACCTTATTGCAGCTCATTAAGTACTGACAAAGCATGTGAATTTGGCAGGTTGCTCTTGTGAGAAATGCTCACACTTACCAATAAATTTAGAAGGGACAAAATCTTCGAAGCAAAACTAAACCTTTATTTAAACAGTTTGGCTGAAGCGGGTGTTCCTCTCTGGCCCAAGAGACAGACCCCCAGCAACCAGAGACAGAGGGTTTTATACCCTATCCTGGCCAGGGGGTCCCTGCTCCATTCCCACTGGGCAGTACTGGGGAGCTCCCAGCCTGGCCCGATCCACCGACCTGCCCGAGACCCCCAACCCCAAAAAGGTGTGAAGAACAGGTTGGAACTGCCTCTTTTTTAAGTCTAACCGTTAGAAACTGAACTCGGCCTCCCCCCCACCCATGCAATTCCTTTGGCTTCAGCAAAACTCCATTTCCAACACTCTTCACAGAAAAGGCCACCTGTATAAAGTGTTTTCAGATACAGTGAGACCGTCTGGGCTTTTTAGAAACCTACATTACACCGCAAAATACCAGCTGATTTTTAATTTCTGCATTAGTGCCACCTCAGTTACTCCTTCAGCATTGCAGTTGTGTAATCTCACCCCTTGAAGGTTTCTAAGATCTGACTGGTGACAGCCCTGAGCAACTCAGTCTGGCCTCAGAGCTGGCCCTGCTTTGAGAGGAGGCTGCAATCCTTGTTAGGTCCCTTCTAACCTGAATTATTTCACAATCCTTTTCTGGCAGTTTCTTTCTGCCTTCTTCCTGATGTTTGTCAGGATTTCCCTACCAGACTGGGAACTCTAATACAGAGATCGTTATCTCGGCAGAAAATTCACATGTCCAATCTTTAATAAGTTTGTCTTTATGAAAGACTCTGTATAATTCCAGGAAAATCAGTACTTATGGCAAATTTGCATGTTATTTGGCTTTGATTGAAATGTTAGTTTTGTCAAATCTTCTGGAACTTTCAGGAAACTGGAGGAAAAAACCCCCAAGTTATTTATACTTTTCAGTTCTTCTATGTAATCTCTGCTATTTTTTAACTGATGTCTGCATGTTTCAAATTTTAAACGGCACTGTGTGCTGATCCATTACCTTCTTTGTTTTCCAGAAACTGATGTGTATGAACCTGCAGTAACCATTTTAAGTGATTAAAGCCCTGCAAAGGACACTGAGTTACATGTGAAAATCACAGTTCTGCTTTAGCTTTTTCCTTGCGAAAATTAGAATTTGTTCTGGTTTTCACCTCTGTATTAGCCTGTGTTTAAAACAGCATATTAATTTTATGTTTTGCACATTTTCAACATCCCCAGCTAGCTTTCTAAAGTATCTTCCACTTCCAGTAGAGGTCAATTTTCAAGCTTCTCAAGTAATAGTAGTGAGCTCTATTATACCTTCTCCCCTCTTTCTACTGTCTGACAGGAGCCATTACTGCCATTAGGCAAACAGTATTCTTTTATTTTTTTTTCCTTATTCCTTTCTTGAAGAGATTCTGTAAAAGTTATAAAAAGCAGGTCAGCTCTGCAAGCACCTATGGGAGAATTTTTCCTGTCTTTAAAAGGTAGTGTGAAAACAAAATAACTTACATTCAAAAGTTATTAAAATGACTGCTGGAATCAGGAACTGACAGAAAGAAGCCAGAAAATTATCAACTAAGACACAGTTGTTTTTACTTCCACCTTATCTATACTTAAGATTTTTCATCAAATTATTATTGCTATTTTATCTTCTTTAAGCACCATTCTATATGCAAACATGATACCTTTCAGTATTTTCTTTTATGGATTTAAGAACTGTAATGGTAGATGAAAATATCTTCTTTTTTCCCCCCTCCCTTGCAAATACAAGCTGGTATAAATGGCTCTAGTGAGTAATTTTCCTTAAGGGCCTCTACATAAGTCTGGCATATTCTCTGACTATCCACATTACTGAAGGTTGCTTACAGCTTTGAGCAAAACAGTGAGAGTACTGCCGTCCTCATGACCAGGCATCCAAGGAGACAACTCCTTTGAGAAGTTACAGAAAAAAGGACTCTCTGTTTGCTCAAACACTTGTGCACTCTTCAGTTTCTTGCCAAAGTGGGTTCACACTTCAAGCTCCTGGTGGATTCTGGACATGCAAGCCCAGCAACCTACCCATGATCAGTGAGTCACCATGGCATGATTATCCTATGATTAAACCACTTTTTCTTCCCTTTGCTGTGGCCACTCCAAACTGGAGCTTTTCCAAATAAGTCCATATTCTCCTGTTCAGAGATCTGTTGATCTCTTTCAGACACCATGTTTGAGATGGTAGCACCAAGGATTGTTGAATTGAGCACCACTGGAAGGCAATAAATCATGGTGCCAGATTTAATAACTTTTATGATTATCTGTTCCTCCTTTTATCTGGTTCATCCAGAACAATCAGCACCATTTTCCAGTTGTGGCAAGCCAAGTGGAGGAAGCACTGCTTAGACTTTCTGATTACCTTTGGCAGTCACAGTAATGACTACAAAGAAGCTGCTGCACAAATGACTAGGGAAAACAGGAAAATCAGCAAAAAGGTGATGCTACAGTGAGGAGCTGGAAGTTTTGTTTTGGGAGACTGGAATGTACCCAGGTCTACTTTCACCTATGTAAACTTAATCCACAAATCAAACTGAATCCAGTGCAGTAATAAAAGTGACAAGTAACTCACAACAAAGCGTGGGCATGAGACAGGTTTTCTGGAAAAAGTCTCAAACAATGATTATTGAGCAGTCTCTAAAACTCAGCCACTTGCAGTGCTGTGAACTAGTGGGCAGCAGGGGGACAGACATGCACAGTGGCACTCTAGCTGTGCCTTGGAATCCCAGTAACAGGGATGGACACAACTGTCTGTTGTTCTTTGTAAGAGATCTGTAGCTCTTTGTGACATTCCCCAAGACTTTCGTGCCTCAAAGATAAAAACCTGACAGCCAGAGACAGCATTCCTTTAGCATTTTACAGAATGTTTCTGCTCTCTTTCATAATGCACTGAGAGCTATTTTCTCTGTGTATTGTGCACTGGTATCTACTATATCCTAAACAGTACAACAAGATGCCAGTTTTCTAAGACCGTATTTCAGTTTTTCAGAAGTTTGCAAAATGGTGGTGTCCTTAGAAGAACAACCTCATCATGCAGAGGACTGAAAGAAAACTCTAATTTAACTAAAGAGCCCTGAAGCTGCCTCAGTTCAGACTTGTTCCCAAGAGAACATTGCTGGGAGCCAACTATTGCCGCTTCCTTTTCTGCTTTCTGTTGCTGGCAAGACCAAATCTATTTTTTACTGACATGCCACTAGTAACATGCTATGAAATGCCGACCAAATGCAAAAAGAGATTGCAAGCTAACTTGATAAACATTTGACATCAGTTTCCAATGCCTAGAAATAATTTTGTGATGCTTTCAATTCAGGTAGTGCAAGGACGATATTATGCAGTATAACATTGTTGTGGTGTAGTTGGACAGAAAAAGCTGTGAGATGAACAGCTCCTTGATGTGAAAGAGCATATTCTAGCATCTTTATACTCAGACTACCATACATAAATGGCTCTTGATCAGTAGTTTGGCTGTGCTTTTGACTTTCTGTGTAACTGCTCAAGTCAACTTGTTCAGTTCAATCACCTATGAAGTAAAAATAAAATATCTAAGTACTTTTGTCAACCAGTTCAACATCTTGGGATGGATGTGTTAAATAAATGCTATTTATTACAGTAAATGTTTCTTTGCTATATTCACAATTTTGTTATCTAGCTCCAAACAGAATTTGAAACATCTTGATAAACACTTCATTGACACCCTTTACTTTTCAACTTGGATTTTAAATATGAGTGTCGTCCTCTGCTCAACTTACTTTCAGCCTTGTTTTCTCTGATCTTTCTCCTGATCCCTGACAGAAGTTGCTCTGTCATTTGTGCTGCTTCAGCAATCTCAAACTCTTGACTGCCTTTAACCTACTGAATCACTTCCTGACTTTATGTGACGCTTGTAAACTCCTCTTCACCTGAATTTGAAGATGAACATTGCAATCACAATTCTCCATTCTAGCAAACTCCCAAGCTAGAATGAATTTTGCAAGATAGTAATTTTTGCTGCATTTCAAACCCAGCTTTTCATTCACCATCTCTGTCATTTTCCTTTTATCTTGCTAGGTAAACTGCCTACACTCACTTTGATAAGAGTTATACCTCTTTCTTTCTGGTTCTTTTTGTGAACAGCTTTGAACAACAACAAAAATAATGTTATCTAAGGATGCAGGTACATTTACAAAATATCACAAAAACGTATTTTTGGCAATAATCCCAGAGCAAAACAAGGATATTCTGGAAAGGCCTACATTTAAAAATAAATTCTATTCTAAACCAGGAGTCCTGTGCTTTTCCAGAGGAATGAGTCCTGTCATTCCTTACACACTAGAACCTTACACACTGTAGGGTCCTCACTGAAATGAGTTCAGAGTCATGGAGTAAAAACGCTGCCTGATATCTACATCTTTCCTCACATTGCCCTGAGTGAAGCCTCCCATCTGCTGCCAACATCCCTTTTCCCAGCTTGCAACAGCACAGTAACCACAGCAATTATCCAAAAGAAAATTATTTGAGGATTCTATCTACCTCCCTTTCAGTTGTCTTTTAAAGGAGTTAAGAGCTGGAAATAGAGGTAAGATGCAGCAGCTGCAATGCAATAATGAAGAGAGCATGACAGTAGCTCTGTGGAACAGCTAGTGGAGTTTGTTCACTGAGTGCAGGAATAGAATCAAAGAATCTTAAAGTTGTCCTTCTGTTCTAGTCCCCTGCTCACCAGGTGACTTGCATAAGTTTTTATCTGTCTCTATTTCTTTGGGCAAATACAACATTTCATTTCTTCTGGAAGGTGCTGCCCAGGGGAAGGCAAGTCATATCTGTATTGCCTAAACACTGTCCATGCCTGGGGTTCCAGTAGTTGCTTGTGTAAATCAGCAGAATGCTACAAGCCCACTTCATCATGGCCCCTCCTATGGTGGGAGCTGGAGAGGAGAAAACACAGGCCTCCTCACATCAAGTGTATCGTGGGAATTCTCTCCTGGACTCTCACAAGTCGTCAGAAATTCTCCGTGTCACTGCAGCACACAGGAGGAAACCAGACTCCCAGTTGAGCTGAGGAAAAAATAGAATCTACCCCTCAATAAGATAATGTGTTTCTTTGATTGACTGTCAGAAATAAAAAGAGATAGAGAAATTACACTAGTAACCTGAAAAATAAAACTTTATCTAAGCTAAACCTGCATGGAGGCCAAAACACTAGTAAAGTGTTGAAGGACGAGGACAACCACTGGACGCTTATGGTGAATGCCAGATTTCCACATCCTTCTGCATGTCTGCTGCTTGTGACATTGCTGTGGCCTTAGAAAAAATTCAGCTGCAGCCCAGACCATTGTAAACTTTGCTTTGTTTGTGACTACCCTGTTATTTTCCATAGAATAAATACTACTATTTTTAATGTTTCTACATCTGAAACAGCTCATATAAAATACTGATTTGGTACTGTACAGCTGCTTTTGGACATACACAGAAGACACTCTTAAGATCTATTTGTAACACCAGCTTCAATCATTTTATAGCCAAAAAGTGCTGTTCTTCAGATGGATTTCAGTGCCCTGTGGAATGAATAGATGCTGTATGTGGTACTGCAGCTTTTCCAGATTGCCACTCTGTAGATGGTCATGGCATTTTCCATGACTTCTACTGTAATATCAGAACTACATAAGTCATTTATAAGTAACTGATATGTCCCAGCACCTTATAGTGCTCTGCGCAGTATTCAAAGCTGAACAGACAATACAAAAGAAACAATAGCATGTCTCCTTGTTTTAAGTTTATACAGGGCATATATGCATCCAGGAAAAGCAGAGAAGCAGAACAAATACTATGTTTGCTAGCATGTGAAAATATCAGAACTTCCATGAAATACAATAAACTATACAAGAGAATTACGAAGGGTGTGCCCAGAGAAAAAATATTTTGTGGTGTGGTCAAGCCTCTGAAATACTGTTACCATTGATCTGAATTCACTCGTAGAATTAGCAATTACTTTGTCACTGGAAAAAGACATATCTAATTGCTGAGAATGACCCTTCTGTCTTTGTTTTCCATCCTCTTTTTCCTTCCATTGGGATAAATAGATACATACTTTATTTTTGCCCTTTCTTATGACAAGATGTTATAAAATAACTTCTAAAAAGTTAGTAACAGGAGATATGGGTTGAAAAATTTCAAGGAATACAAAATTAAAAAAGTTACCACTAGCATCACAAATAAACATTCAGGTCACACAAATACCATTTTCTGTTTGGTTCTAAGCATATTTCATTTCAATGAGAATCTTCCTAGTAAAATTTTTTCTTCAGACTCCTAATGAAGAAATTCAGGTGCAATTGTTTCAGGTATTGGTATGCTGGGCACACCAAGAGACACCTGCAGGGCACCC